>JAKSZT010051399.1:177304-189215 GCA_026826555.1 Tolypeutes matacus
AGATTAAGAATTTCTCAGATTAGTAAATGCTGAGAGAAATTTTCACCTGTTGATCTGTTAAACAAAGTGAAAAGGAGTTCTTCAGACTAAAAGGAGAAGACAGTGGACAGGGATTGATGCAGTATGAAGTAATACTGATTTCTGGATAAAGTAAACATATGGTAATTATAAAAATAATATATTAATATATTGTATTTTTTTAATAACACCACCTTTTATTTGTAGAGATTCTAAAAAGCAAATGCTTAAAAATGACAAATTGATTGTTAAAGATATATAATGTGTAAGGATATAATTTGAAACTATAAAACAAAATGATAGGGAGATGGAGAAGTAATGTGAACGATGGTCCATATTTAATGGCAAAGCCCCAGGATGGTTTTTCAAATGCAATGAATGTGCCACACTAATGAAACATATTTATGTGGGAGAGTTTGGGGGGTAGGAGGAGTGGGGCATATGGGAATCCCTATATTTTTTTGTGTAACATTTATGTAATCTAAGTAGCTTTTAAAAAAATAAAAATAAAAATTATAAAAATTAAGAAACATTGTCTTCTTGCATAAGCATAACCTCTGGAATGAACTCCCAACTCACTCTGAAATCTCTTAGCCATAAAAACTCATTTGTATTTACCATTTCCCCCTTTTGCTCAACGTCTTTTTCCAGATGCATTGCTAGTTGGTGCTTGGTAATAATCCATTGGTGCCAGGGAGGTTTAACCCCAGGGTCATGTCCCACTCTAGGGGGAAGGTAGTGTGCAAATATGGCGAGTTTGGCTTAGAGAGAGGCCACATTTGAGCAACAAGGAGGCTTTCTGGAGGTAACACTTAGGTAACATATAATACTAGGCTGATTTTATTTCATAACAAAAGGTTAACTACAATCATAAATATCAAGGGCTTGGCATAATGGTCTATCTTCCTTCGCTTGACGTTGCCTTTGCACTAGGGGGTTTGACATTACCTTTGCACTAGGGGGCAAACAAAATTTTTAGGTAGATATATTTTATCTCAGAGCAAAACAGAAATGCATGCACAAAAATTAAACATATGTTATCTCAAAAGAGTACAAATATTATATCACAGAAATTTCAGGTTCCTTAAATAATTCTCATATTTTATTTGTGAGGAAACTTGAGGTTGACATTAATAGATAATGCTGGAAATGTTTTTTCAATAATTACAGCTCCAGGAAACTATTATTCTCAGTTGAAGTGTTTTAGTTTATCAAAAAGAATATTGGTATATTATGAGAAAAATTTGTGTATGCATACTCATATCATGTAGTTTTTACCTAAGTAATGCCAGGATTTGTAGAAATGGAAAAGTAGAATTGACAGAAATCAGAGTCTTCAAGCAACATATATATATACATGAAATATAATTTTTGGAAGAAATTTGATTTTAATTAATCACATAAAAACATATCTCCTGAAAATTAATGTTAACGTGTGTTTTATAATATTAATACTACCAATAAAATAACCTATGGATTTAATTTCTAATCTGTCATTTGTAATAAATAATATGATATAAATGAAGAGTAAATAATGTATGAATCTCTCTATTGTTGTTTGTTATATATCTAGAAATCTTTCCTGTTTTTCTGAAGTTAATTTTAAGTAGGAATATGTAAATCAGCATGATATCATGACTCATTGAATCTTGGTAGAATCAATAACATTTAAAGGTTGTGACTGGATAGGTTGAATTTCTATGCCTTTTTTTTAATCTAGAGGCTTCTTAACCTTTGTTGTTCCATGGACCCCTTTGCCAGCCAGGTGAAAACCATAGACCCCTTCTCATAATGTAGCTGCAGATAGTTTTCACACTCAACCTTGGCATGTCTTTAAATTAAATTTTAAGATTATTCAAAATTATGTTTTACAACTTTCCCATAAATTTCAATACCTGATAACCTAACACAGTTCAACATCTGTTCAAATGGTCATTTTCAACAAGCATTTAGAAATTCAAGTTTTCCCACAGCATCATAAATCCATCTCCACCATCCTTACAAATCTTTTTGCAGGCAGTTATCCACTGTGCTAAGAATATGCTACATCAAAATAAAAATCATACTAAGTCCACACTGTACTGTATATTATTTAACAAATACATCACATCCACACCCACAACTCCCCAGGAGAACAATGTTTTTATGAATTTTCAAGCTCATGAAGTTCCTGAAATTGGATTCCATGGACCTCTGGTTAAGAATACCTGATCAAGTGTATTGGTTTAAGAGTAATACCTATGGTATAATACTTTCATCTGGATAACTACCTAGAACAAAGGAAGTATTTATAACAGTGTTAAGTTCCTTTTAATTATGCAATATATAAGGGCTTCTACCATAAAACATCAAATGATGATTTATTCCTGATTTATATTTGGCAGTCATTCTCTAACAGTTTTCAGTCATATTTTGTAAACTACTCTTTATTGTGACATTCTAGAATTATTAAACTATTTTTTTAAAGCCAGATCATTCATTAAAACAAATATCATTTTAAAGTCATTTATACTAAGTATCACCTGTAATTTCTCAACAGTTGAACACTATGGGAAGAAGGAAAAACACAAGTGTGCCTGACTCTATCCTTATGGGTTTGACAGACTCTGAAAAGGTCCAGCAGGCCCTCTTTAAGCTGTTTCTCCCAATATACCTGATTACTGTGCTGGGGAATGCAGGGATGATACTGATAATTCCTCTGGAGCCCCAGCTTCACACCCCCATGTATTTTTTCCTGAGTCACCTGTCATTCCTTGACCTCAGTTATTCAACAGTCATCACACCAAAAACCTTAGAGAACTTGCTGAATTCCAACAAGTATATTTCATTCAAGGCCTGCTTCACACAGATGTATTTTTTTGCGTCCTTCTGTGTCACTGAATTATTCCTTCTCTCTTCAATTGCCTATTACTGCTATGCAGCTCTCTGCAAAACTCTTCCCTATCCAATTATTATATGCACGAGGCTCTGAGGCCCCCTCATTGCTGAGTCATATATGAATGGCTTTATGGAATCCTTAGTCATTGTTCTTTACATGAACAGTTTGCATTTCTGCAAATCCAATGTAATCTATCACTTTTTATGTGGCTTAACCCAAATTTTAGCCCTGTCCTGCACTGATACTCGTGACAATGAAATCATGATATTCATTGTCGCAAGGTTTAACTTAATGGTGTCACTTATAACAATCTCTGTGTCCTATGTATCCATTCTGTCTACTATCCCGGAAATTAACTACACATCAGAAAAGCGCAAAGCCTTCTTTGCTTGTGTCTCCCACCTCCCGGGAGTCACCATGTTTTTACAGCGCTATGATTTTTACTTATTTAAAAAGAAAGAATTCTTACTCCTTGGGAAGGGATCAAGGGGCTTCTGTATTTTATACTACGGTGACCCCCATGCTGAATCCAGTCATTTATAGTTTCAGGAACAAAGTAGTGAAAAATGTTCTCATTAGAGTCATGCAGAAGAAAAAGGGCTTAAAGCAATTGAAATCAAGGTGATGTTGAACATGTAAATTCACCTTTTCTTTTTTTTATATATTTTGGTATTTACTTGGTTACTCTAAATGAACTAACATCCTTCAATTAATTGCATTTCTGTTGAGCAGTAATCTACTTGACCACACATGATCTGGAACACTTCCAGGGAAATGTTCTTAGAAATGTACATAGTAATTGCAGGCCAAAACAATATGTGTAACACTTGTGATTTATTATATGTAGTTTGAAGGGCAACTAATAGGCAAAAAGAAAGCAATTTTTCAAATTGTATAATAGATATCTTAAAGCAAGTTTCAAAGTAAAAAAAAAAATTTATTATGGTTCACTTTCAGAAGCCATTCCATGTCTTCTGTAGAATAGTAGTACAGCAAAGTTGTAAGGACTGCTGATTTGGCATGGACAATTCAGGGTTTATATTCTAGATCTTCCATTATTAATTCACTAGAACTTTAAAGATATTTTCCACAACTGTACAAGAAAAATAGTATTTCAAACAATAGAGTTATTGAAAAGATTAAATCAGATGATGGACAGAGGTATTAACAGCCCTACTTTAAATGTTGGCCACAATCATCAGAAAACTTACATTCATAATATTTTGCTATCATAACTATGATCTATTACCTCTATTACCAAATTATTTCCCTTCTACATAGGAACCCTGTACATTTTAATTCTTGACTTTCCTTTCACTACTCTCAACACAACCCCTGGTAATCTGTACTCTAGATTCTTGCTGTATGAGTTTGCTTATATTAATTTTTTCAAATAACTGTCGTCATACAGTATTTGTCCTTTTGTTCTAGCTTATTTCATGCAACACGATGTCTTCAAAGAACACCCATGTTGTCACATGTATCATGATTTCATTTATTTTTATGGCTAAATAATATTCCATTGTATGTATATACCACATTTTATTTATTGATTTATCAGTTCTTGGGCACTTAAGTTCTTCCATCTTTTGGTAATTGTGAAAATCCTGCTATGAATATCATTCTTTGTACTTAGCATTGTTTCTGAAATGAATTAAGGCTTTTGGGATGTTGTTATGGAATTAATGTATTTTGCATGTAGAAAGTGCATGTCTTTCTGAGGTCAAAAGAGTGAAAAATAACATTGGTTATAGTGGGCATGATTGTCTTATTACTGAACATAGAAAGAATGTTTTAAACCTTTCACTATTAAGTATAATGTTGACTCTGGGTGTTTCCAAATGTCCTTTATCATTTTGATTTAATTTTCTTTTATTCCTAGTTTTCTGAGTGTTTTTATCAAGAATTGCTTAATTTTGTCAAATGAATTTTCTGCAGGTATTGTCATCACATGGCTTTTTTTTTCTTCATTTTATTAATGTGGTGTATAACATATAATGATTTTCTTATCCTGAATCACCCTTGCATACCTGCAATAAATCCACCTTGATCATGGTGAGTAATTCTTTCCAAATGCTGCTGGATTTGCTTTATATTATTTTGCTGAAGATTTTTGACTCTATACTCAAGGGATATTGGTCTGTAATTTCTTGTGATATTTTTATCTGACTTTCATATTAAAGTCATCCTGACCTCATAAAATGAGATAAGAAGTATTCCCTGTGCTTCATTTTTTTGGTAGGAAATTGAACATGAATGGTATTTTTGGAATGTTTGATAAAATTCACCAGTGAGCCAATGGCCTGAGCTTTTCTTTGCTGATTACTGATTCATGATTCAAAATCTTTATTGTTATTGGACTGTCAAGAACTTATCTTTCTTCTTAAGTCAGTGTAAGTAGTTTGTGTGTTTCTAAGAATTTTTCCATTTCTTCTCATTTACCTAATTTGTTGGAGTACTGTTATTCAAAGTATCTTCTTTTACTCCTTTATATTTCTCTAGGGCCTATGATAATATCCCTCCTTTCATTTATTTAATTATTTGCAATCTCTGTCTTTTTTCCTTGTAGACTATCTTGTTTCATCAATTTTATTGATCTTTTCAAAGAACCAACTCTTATTTTCTTTGATTCTCTCTATTTTTCTTTATTCCCAATTTTATTTATCTCCACTATAATCGTTGTTATTCCCAGCCTCTGTTCCTATTGGGTTTAATTTGTTCTTCTATTTCTAGTTCCTCAGATTGTAAAATCTGTTTTTTATTGTTGTTGTAAACATTTAGACCTATGAATTTCCTTCTCACCACTGTCTTTGCTCCATCTTATAAGATTTGTTATGTTTTGTTTTTTTTTCCTTCAACTCAGAATATTTCATAATTTCCTTTGTGATCTATTCTTAGACCTATTGTGTAAAAGAGTGTGTTGCTTGTTTTCCTCATATTTTTATGCTCCAGTTATCACTCAGGTATTGATTTCTAGCTTCATTCTGGTGTGGTTAATACCATGTATTATTTAAAACTTGTTAAATTTATTAGGACTTACTTTGTGGCTTATCATATAGTCTCTCCTGGGGAATGACCAATGTGCACCAGAGGATAATACGTATTTTGTGTTGTTAGATAAAGTGTCTGTTAGTTCTAGTTGGTTTATAATGTTACTCAAATTTCTATTTTTTTTAATCAATCTTCTCTCTAGATTTCATATGCATTATTGTATATGGTGTATTGACATCTAATATTACTGTAGAACCATTATTTTCTCGCTTCAAATCTGTCAATATTAGTTTCATATAATGTGGGGTTCTGCTCTTTGGGTACATATATATTTATACTTGTTATGTCTTTTTCTTTTATTACTAGAGAAGTTGTGAGTTTACTAAACAAAACAATCATGCATACCATACAGGATTCACATACATTGCCCCACCACCAACAGTTTACATTGCTATAAAACTTTTGAAATGATTGATCTATATCTCTTGTACCAGTTTTGTTCTTGAAAAATATTTTTCCCCATCTTTTCACTTTGAACCTACTTGTGTCATTAAATTTAATATGGTCTCTTGTAAATATTATATAGCTGTGTAATATTTCTTCAAACATTCTTCTAAAAGCTTCTTTTTCATTGAAGAGTTTAATTCATTTTTATTTAAGGAATATACTGAAATGCAGGACATTCTTCTGTCAATTTTTTCATTTGTTATTTAAAGTGCTTTACCTCTTTTACTCTCCATTCCTCTATTAATACCTACTTTCACATTTATTTGATATTTTCCCTTAACTATTTTGAGTCCCTTCTCATTTCCTTATGTACATTTTTGAATATTTTTGTTGAGGTTACCATGTGGCTTAAGTATAACCCAATAAATCTATGACAATCACTTTGATATGGTACTAATTTAACTTCAGTAACATACGCATACTGTTCTTGTACCATCATCACCTTTTTGTTGTACATTTTATAAATTATATCTTTACACATTATATGTGATAAGCTATAGATTTATCATTACTTGTATGCATTTGCATTTTGCAACTCCTAACAATAAAGAGTGCAGTTACATAGATAAAATACAATATAATAATACTAGGGCTTATGATTACCCATATGGTTACTTCTAACATAATCTTTATTACTTTATTCCCCTCAATTCATTGTCTAGTGTCCTTTGCTTTCAAACTGAAAAACTCCCTTTACCATTGTTTACAGGGCAGGTCTACTGGTGACAAGTTCCTTGAATTTTTGTTTACTTAGGAATGTCTCTTAATCCCTGTGACATTTTGAAGTTCCTTTTTGAATCCCAAAGAATATTTAATCAATTCCTTGAAAATTCTTTGATTGCATTAGATTCACTTTGTGCAGATAATTTTCAATTAGATCATTTTAGGGCATTTGATTGGGCCACATTTATGAGGTGTGATGCAGGTTAGCTCTTGGCTCTTGGTCCTCTTGATGGGACTTCTATAAACTGAGAACAAACAAATATTCAGAAAAAAGTTAGCCACTGCCATCTTTAACCTGCCATGAGTGAGAATGGACTTGAGGATTGTAAGCAGCCAAGTTTGAAGCATGAAGTCCCCAAGAGGCTGGTCTCATGGGTTAGATCAAAGCCAAAGAAACAACTGCATGCCTGAATTCACACAACTTGGCTTTGGGAGATGATGAGTCCAAAGGGGAAGGCAGAGTTAGGCTGCCATCTTGCTTTGCCATGTGGCAGGATGACAGGATCACCTGTAGCTGACTTTGGTGAGACATCTCTGTTGATGCCTTGATTTGGACATTTCATGGCTTTGGAAACATAAGCTTTTACCCAAAATAAAACTCTCATTATAAAAGCCATCCCATTGGCATTCAGTGGCAAACATAGATAATCTCTCATTTTTAAGACAGTCTTCCCAAATAAAAAATTTTAACTTGACAATTCTTTTCTTTAATATTTAAAGTATTTTGTTCAAGTGACTTTTCCTTTAAATGTTTCTGATGTGAAATCTGAACTTTACATCTCATAAAATGTTGCCTTTTTCTTGCACCTTCCACATCTCTCTCTCTCTCTGTCATCTGTATTTTCCACTTAAACGTCAATGCCTGTGGGCATAGCTCTTTACATGTTTATCTTGTGTTGGATCTGCTGAGTTTCTTGAATGTGTATATTAATTTCTTCATTAAATATGGGAAGTTTTCCGCCATTTTGTTTTACAATATTCCTTTTGATCCAGTCTTTCTTTCTTCTTCTGAGATATACATTATGCATATATTAATATACTTGATGGTGTTCCATAAGTCTCTTAGGCTATGTTCACTTCTTTTCAGCCTTTTCAATTTTTCCTCCTCAAACTGAATAATTTTGATTGTCTAATCTTATAGTTCACTGGTTATTTCTTTTATCAGCTCTAATGTGGTCTTGAGCTCCTCTACATAATTTATCAATTTTTATTTTTGTTTATCAATTCCAATATTTTTCTTTGGTTCCTTTTTAAAATTTCTATCTCTTTAATGAAATTCTCATATTGTGCATTCATTGTTTTATGAAATCCTTTAATTCTTTCTTTGTTTTTACCTTTCTCATTTTAAGCATATTGAGGATCATTTATTCATGTCTTTGAACAGAATCTCTAAAGTCTGGTTTTCTTCATTGATTGCTTCTGGATTTTTATCATGTTCTTTTCCATGGGCAATTATTTCTATTTCATTGTGTTTTTTTTTTTTTTGGTAAAAACCTTTCTTGTACACTGTACATTTTAATATTTTAATGCTTTACCTCTGAGTTTTAGTCCCTAAGCTCTGCGTTTCATAAATTTATATCCATCAAGTGGTGTGACATGTATCATACTGAGTAACAGGAGATAACAAAAAGCATACAAAGAACAGAAAAACACACCTAACCCTGTCTTGAAAATTTTGTTCTTTTTTGTATAGTCCTCATATTCAGAGTTTAGCCCTTCTATCAAGAATATCAAACTGATGTGAAAGTGTGGGACACTCTTTTTCTTTTCTAAGAATATGTTTTATCCTGGTATGGTGCTTGTGGTCTTAGAAATTCCCCTCTTTATGAGCAGAAAAAATATCCCTCCAAACTCCTAGGTATTCTATTGTGTGTCATAAAGCCAGGGATCCTTTGCTCCAAGCCACCTTGATGATTGTTCTTTACAATGCTTCAGCTGTACAAGAGTTGTAGTTTAAATTCTGAGAGAGAAACTGAGCAATAAGAGTTTGGGATCAGTCTTTCATACTATCATTGGATAGATGGAAAACAACATATATGCACTCCAGATACACATAGAGGTTACCCTGCTGCCTCCAGAAGAAAGCCAAGGACCCACAATGAGAATGAAGGTCAGCTTTCTATTTATGTTTTGGTTGTTTTTCAGAGATTCTTTGGGCAGATGAGGTATTGTAGTGTCTATGATGCCTCTTGAATGAATATGAGCTACAATAATAAATTTAAAGAGCACTAAAATAATTTGAAGATGCAAATTCTATCTACAAGAGAAATCCCTAGCAATATAATAAAAAGAGGTATGATTAACATGCAATAGATAAAATAAAATTTAATATTAAAAATTTATTAACCCAAAATAAGCTATGAAAGAAAGATCAGAAGTCCAAAATTTGATGACATATTGAAAATAGCATATCAATAATTCTTTTATTTTTTAAATAAAAACTTTATTTCAAATTCACAAAAATAAAAGACCCAAAAAGTACAGCTGAACAAGTTATGAAAACATTACTCTTAAAATATCCATTTTCAGGTACTTTTATCTCATCTAATTCCACCTGCTAATTCAGTTATTCCTCTAATGTTCAGAAAGATACATAAGACAAACATAGATTAGTTAAATGGCATAGTCAAGGCCTCTTTATCAATGAAAAAAAAAAATGAGGAAGAGAAATAATTGCTTAACATATTCATATCTCACATAATCAAACCCCATATTCTTTTTTGACCTTTAGAATTAATATACCAACTTCGCTTTTGATACAAAAACATTACAATGTTGTTGTTAACTATATTCTCTAAATTTTATTAATTTTTCCCATGTCTAAGCACATTCTTAACACCTTGTAGTAGAATATTCCTGTATTTAATCATTAACCACAATCCTCATTTACTTCCAGAATAATTGTTAGACATTCCTAATATTCTCCAGCTGTACTCCAACTAACATTAATCTTCCTAGAGTACTTGTTTCAGTCACAATCACATTCATAATTCAACAGTGTTTGGTATATTCATTATAATATGATACCATCAAGCCCAACCATTCCTACATTTTTACATTCGATATTAATAAATTATCCAGAATCTTCTCTCCTTTCTCATCCCACATTCCATCTCCCACTAACCTCCACTTCATAGTCTAACTCCAGTAGACTACTCATTGTATTTAGTTCATATCAATGAAACCATAAAGTATTTTTCTTTTTATGTCTGGCTTGTTTCTCTCAACATAATATTCTCAATCATCCTCCATGTTTTCATTTACTTCCTCAATTAATTTCTTCTACAACTGAATAATATTCCATCATATGAATATACTGCATCTTATTTATTCATTCATTGGTTGACAGACACTTAGGTTGTTTTCATCATTTAGCAATCGTGAATAATGCTGTTATGAACATTGGTATGCAAATATCTGTCTATGTACATCCTTTCAGTTCTTCTGAATATATTCCTAGTATCAAGACTGCTGGACCATATGAAAGTTCTATATTTAGGTTCCTGAGAAACCACCAGATCAGTGTCCCAAAATACATGAGACACACACTAGCCAAATGGAAAGAAGAAATAAATGTCTCTGTGGCAATAGTTGGAGACTTCAACACTTGACTCTCACATTAGAGAGAATATTGGGACAGAGGATAAATAAGGAAACTTAGAGCTTCAATAAGATAATAAATGATAATAGACTAGATATAGTAGACATTTATAGAGTGCTACACCCCAAACTGAAGATATGCATTCTTCCAAGTGCTCATAGATCTTTCTCCAGGGTGAACAATATGTTGGGACATAATTAATATCTCAGTAAATATAAAAGATTAAAATTATACAAAACAATTTCCCTCATCATAATGGAATTAAGTTGGAAATTAATAACAGGTAGAAAAATTTAAAATTCATATATATATGGAGATTAAAGAATATACTCTTAAATAATCATTGGGTTAAAAAAATAACAAGAGAAATAGACAAATACTTAAATACAAATTGAAAATGAGAATACAGCACAGTAAAGGCAGTGCTGAGAGGAAAATTTATAGCCCTCATTGCTTATATTAAAAAAAGAAGAAAAATCTAAAATCTAGACATAACTGTACACCTGAAAGAAATAGAGAAAGAACAGTAAACCTATTCCAAAGGAAGCAGAAAGAAAAAATAATAATAACATTTAATGCAGAAATAAATGAAATAGAAGAAAAAAACAATAGAATCAATAGAACTTAAAGTCGATTCTTTGAGAAGTAAACAAAATTGGTAAACCTTTAGCTGTATTAACAAAGAAAAAAGAGAGCATATGTAAATAAATAAAATTAGAAATGTGAAAGTTGTCATTATCACAGACCCAAAAGCAATAAAATATATTATACGAGAAAAGTATGAACATCTGTATACCGACAAATTAGAAAACATTGATGAGATGGACAAATTTCTGTAAAAATGTAAACAAACCATACTGACACTAGAAGAAATATAAGGCCTCAAGAAACCAATAATGAGTCTTTACTTATTATTGAGTAAAATTGAAACAGTCATCAAAAAGTGTGGAAGGTGGGCAACATGGGAATCCCAGTGGGTTCCGTGTAATATTTTGGGTAATCTAAGCACCTCTTAAAATATATGTATATATATATATATATATAAATAACATTTTTGTAAGCAAATACACACATATGCATATATATTTATATATCATTTTGCAAATGTTTGTATGTATTGTGAGAATTTTGATTTTTACCTATAATAAAAAAAAAAAAAAAACCTTCCCAAAATGAAAAGTCCAGGACCAGAT
>JAKSZT010051399.1:189315-214978 GCA_026826555.1 Tolypeutes matacus
AAAAAAAAAAAAAAAACCTTCCCAAAATGAAAAGTCCAGGACCAGATTGCTTTACTGGTGAATTCCACAAATCATTTAAAGAAGATCTAATGCCAATTTTGCTTAAATTCTCACAATAAATTGAACAGGAAGGAACACTACCAAATTTATTCTATGAAGCTAACATCATCCTAATACCGGGGTCAAATAAAGATATTAGGGAACAAAGGAAAATTACAGACCAATTTCCTTAATGAACATGGATGCAAAATCGTCAAAAAGGTAATTGCTACCAAATCTAAAAACACATACAAAAAATTATACATCATGATCAAGTGGGCTTTATACCAGGTATGCGAGCATGGTTCAATGTAAGAAAATCAATCAGTGTAATATAATACATTAATAAATAAAAGATGAACAATCACATAATCATTTCATTGACGCAGAAAAGGCATTTAACAAAATGCAACCTACTTTCCTGATTAAAAAACAATACACTCCGAAAAGACAGGAATAGAAGGAAACTTTTTCAATGTGATAAAGTGCATATTTGAGAACACCATAGCTAACATTATACTTAAAGCTTTCCCACTGAGATCACGAGTGAGAAAAGGATGTCCACAGACCCCACTGTTATTCAATATTGTGCTAGAAGTTCTATCTAGAGCAATTAGACAAATAAAAGAAATAAAAGGCATCCAAAAACTTAAAGAAGAAATAAATATTTCATTATTCCTTGATGATTTGATACTATACTTAGAAAAGCCCCAAAACTAGGACAAAACTATTAGAACTGATAGCTGATTTCAGCAAAGTGGTGGGATTCAAGATTAATATGCAAAGATCAATAGGACTTCTATATACTACTAATGAGCAACCAGAGGAGGAAGTCAGAAAAAAATTCCATTTACATGAGTGAGTAAAAGAATCAAGTATATGGGAACAAACTTAACCAAGGACATAAAAGTATAAATGTTGCTAAAAGAAATTGTTGATGATATAAGAAAATGTAAGCATATACCATGATCATGTGTTGGAAGACTATATATCATTAAGATGTCAGTTCTACCCAAACTGATCTACAGATTTAGTACAATCTTGATAAATGTTCCAATATCTTATTTTGTATAATTAAAAAAACAAATTCTTAATATTATCTGATAGGATAAGGGCCTCCAAATAGCCAAAAATATCTTAGAAAAGAAGAATGATGTTGGAGGACTTTCCCTTTCAGACTTTAAGCCATGTTATCTAGCTACAGTGGTAAAAACAGCATGGTAATGGCATAACGATAGTTTGTCCAATGGAATTGAATTGAGAGGTCAGGAATAGACCCTCAAATCTATGGTCAAGTTATTTTTTTTAATGTTTCTCAATAAGGTACATATATCTAGTTAAAATGTTTTTTTTTTTTTTTTTAATTTTAATATTTTGGATATTAGGTACCAGGGATTAAACGCAAGGCCTCATAAGTGGGAAGGTGATGCTCAACCACCAAGGCACATCAGCCTCCCTAGGTTGGTTTTTCATTTGTTTTGTTTGTTGTTGGTGTTTGTTTTTTCAGGAAGCACCAGGAACTAAACCTGGGAAATCCCATGAGGGAGGCGGGCACTCAACTGCATGAGCCACATTCATTCTCTGGTCATATGATTTTTGACAAGTCTTTCAAATGCACTCTTCAGGGTCAAAACAGTTTATTCAAAAAATGGTCCTGGGAAAAAGTGTATATACAAACCTAAAAAAAAAAAAAAAAAAAAAAAAAAAAAAAGAGCTCTTATCTCACACTTTATACAAAAATTATTTCAAAAGGGATCAAGGTCCTAAATATAAAAAACAAGAATAAAAAAATGTAGGGAAACTTCCCCAAGGTTTTGTGGTTGGTAGTTTTCTTTCTTGGACCTTACACTCAAAGCATAAGCAACAAAAGAAAAAATAGATAAATGTGAATGCCTCAAAATTAAATATTTTTGTTTTTAAAAAGATTTTGTCAAGAAAGTAGAAATGCAGCCTAACCAATAGGAAAAAAAAAAATCTTAGGAAACCATATATATGATAAGGGATTGATCTCCATGTTATAAAGAGATCACACAATGTCAAAATGACAAGCAACCACATTAAAAATTGGGGGAAAGAATTGAACAGACATTTTCCAAAGTGGAAATACAAATGGCCAAAAGACATGTTGAAATATGTTCAACATCACTAGCTCTTAGGGAAATGCAAATGAATCTCAATGGAGCTGCAACACCTACTCTCCAGCTCAATGGACTAACCCAGGGCACATAACATGGAGATTATGATGGACAATGATCATCCCAAGGAACCCATAGAGTCTATACATGAAAGCAGGAGAGTCTCATCATCCATCTGCCTTATAAGATCAAAATCCCATCTTAACTGGAGTTGGAGTGGGCATCACCATCCCAGAATCCTCAGAACTGGGGAATGTACTGTGGATTGAAGTAGATTTACTGGTATTCTACTATAGACTTATTGTGATTCTAGGAATGTAAGAACTTTACTGTTAATGTGGAGGCAGTGGCCACTGGAAGTTCTGAGAGCAAGGAGAGAGAAAAACAGGTGTAATATGAAGCCATTTTCAGAACTTAGGAATTGTCTTGAATGACATTACAATGACAGATACAGGCCATTATATATCTTGGCATAACTTACAAAACTGTGCTCGAGAGAGTGTAAACTACAATGTAAACTATAATCCATGCATAGTGGCAATGCTCCAAAATGTGTTCATCAATTGTAATGAATGTACTACACTGACAAAACATGTTGTTAATGTGGTAAAATGTGGGAAGAGTAAGAAGGGGTGCATATGGGAATACCATATGCAAACATATAAAATTCTAAACTCTTGTGACAATGTAGTTCTATTAGAAAAAGTAGAACTCTATGATTCAGAGATTTAAAAGGCAGTATAAAATAACAGTAGAGCCAATTATTCAGAAAGATATAAAAATACTTATCAGAGCTTCAAAACAAATTTTAAAAATTACAGAATTAAATGCATCAATAGATTTTTTAAAGTAAATAATGACATTGAATTTTCAGGGATAGAATGCTAATTGTCTTGAAATCAAAGACTTAGAAGCCGTGTTTCTTTTCTGTTTCTCAGTCTTGATCTTTTGTGAAAACTATGTTACAATTAGATTTGATCTATTGGGATTGAAGCAATAAAGACACAGCAAAAAAATAGTTCTGTAAATTATTCTTTCTTCTATTTTTAATTTCATTATTCAAAATTCCAATCAATGACTATAAAATTGATTTCAATGCTGTGTAATAAAAAATTGCTTATGGTGATTTTGCAAGTTGTAAGTCATCCCTATTGAGATGGCATTGACGGGAAAATCTCCATTAGTCTTTCATTTGATTCAAACTCATGGTGACTTATTTTGAAATAAATTGATGATGGCTTTTTATTTTTCTGTTAGGTATAGCCCAACACTTTTGATGAATCTTGAATTGTACCTCCAATAGTTCATCAAATATAAAATACATTATTTGTAACTCTTTTATTTGTATCAACAAATTCTCTACTGACATTTGGGAGTGTAAAATGTTTTTCTGTAAGAGTCAATTCCAAATCTACAATATCTACTTATTACAAGATTCTAAAGAAAGCATTTCAACTGATTGTATATAGAGGAATTAAGTTCTTGGCCACTAATTATAAATTGTTTGTCACTTCATCATTTATATTTACTTTCTCCTTTTCTTTCTTATTTTAATAAAATACAAGCAAAGATAATTGAAAAATTAAACAAGTTGCAAAACATTTTTATAGATGAATAGAGCAATACATCTGCTACATTAATGACTTAGTTAAAACTACAAAACCAGAAAGGAGAAACTAAACCATAATTTGTTTGTGATACCTCAGAAAGGCTCCTTCATCAGCTGGTGCACACTGCAAATGGAAGGTAGTTAAGCTCCACCAGCCAACGCAAAATACATGAAATTACACATTTTACAAAAGTGTAATATATCTTAAGACAAGATGTATTATAAATTTTAATGATAAAATCTGGATGTTATTGAAAATATAGCTTGATAAAAATTATGTAAACACACACACACACAAACACACATATATGTATCTATGCCCAAGGGAAAATAATTGGAAGAAATTACTTACATCAAGATTAACAAGTTATGAGTGATTTTCATTTTCTTCTTTGAATTTTGCTATATTCTAATTTTTTCATTATGAACAATGTTTACTGCCTTGATAGGGTTACACTTACTTTTAAGCAATAAAATATGCCTTAGTGAATAATATGCTTTTGCATACTAATGGCTATTGATTTATAAAATTTATAATACATCTATAGCCACATAGTAATCAAGTATTTCCCTAAAAAATACCTTATTCTATTACCCAGTCAAATATTAGAGCACCACAAAAAGTACTTAAAAATTGTAGTCAAAATTAAGTGACTTGTAAGAAAGAAAGTACTCTTTCGTTCAAACTTAACATGAGTACATTAATCCTTGGCAGGATGCCAAGCAATCTGCCTTGGGAATTGGTCCCAGAAACAACTTGCATTATCAGTCCACATTCCTCAGCATAAGAGGTGCTGTGGCATTATCAGGAGGCAAGGCAAGGGATACTCTGCTCTGTTTTGTTTGCAGAAGCCCATTGGTATATTTATGAGACATAATATCAGGACAACTTTCCATTAGACCAGGATCTGAAGAAAATTTGGGGATTATTTTAATTTACATTAGAATAAAATGAAAATGCATGCACAAAAATGTTGATATAACTTATCTCAGAGAAAACTAATATATCATAGTAATTTTTGGATCCTTAAATGGTTTACATATCCTATTTTTGAGAATAATTTGTGTTTTAGACTGTTAATGATGAAAGAAAATTTTTCACCTTTGTCTCATGGTAAATGTTACTATCCAAGTTAAATTGTTTTAGTTTTGATTTTAAAAAATGGATTATTATTAGAATATTCAAATGTATATACATGTCACTTAAGTTGAACCTAAATAATGACAGAATTTCTGGAAATGGCAAAATAGAGTTTATGGAATCAGAAAGTACCAGCAACGTGCATATATTTTAATTTCAATTTTTGGAAGAAACTTAATTTAAAATAAACAAGTTAAAAATTCTTATCTTCTAAAAATTAATATGAATGTTTAATCTATAAAATTAATACACTTACTAAAGTAGACTAGTGTTTAAATTCTGATCTGTCATTGTTATTAAATAATACCTGACATTAAAAAAAAAACAGTAAATGATGCATTCTGTAATTATTTATTACATATCTGGTACTTTTTTCAGATATTAATTTTAAATGGGAATACAGTGTATCATTTTCTTTATTTTCAACTAATTTTGTAGAAAGCTAGAACCAACACTTTATAGCTCTGTTGCTGGATAAGTTACTTAACATTTTGTGTCCTTTTTCTCAACTAAAATTGAGTATAATATTAGTACCCATGAAAAAATTTTCTCATCTTGATAAATGTCATAATAATAGGAAGAATTTATAGCAGTTCAATTTCACTCTAATTATTCAATATATGTGAGTTATAAGTATATAACTTCCCAATGATGATTCAGATCTAATTTTATTTGGCATTCAAAGAAAGAAAATTTCAGTTAAATTTTGCAAACTAAAATTTATAATGTATTTATAGGAATATGAAACTAATATTTAAAATTGCAAGATCATTCATATCAAGTAAAAATATTTTTGAAATCATTCATACCAAGTATCATCTCTGATATATCAACAGTTTACAAAAATTTGGCATGATGGGAAGTAACACAAATGTGCCTGACTTCATCCTTATGGGACTGACAGGCTCTGAAGACATCCAGCGGGTCCTCTTTATGTTATTTCTCCTGATATACATGATTACTGGGCTGGGGAATGCAGGGATGATACTGATAATTCACCTGGATCTGCATCTTCACACCCCCATGTACTTTTTCATCAGTCACCTGTCATTCCTTGACCTCCGTTACTCAAAATTCATCACACCTAAAACCTTAGACAACTTACTGACTTCTACCAAGTTCATTTCATTCATGGGCTGCTTCACCCTGTTATATTTATTTTTTGTCTTCTTGTGTGGCACTGTTTCCTTCTCTCTTCAATGGCCTATGACCTCTATGTTGCTACCTGCAGTCCCCTCCAGTACAGTGTTGTTATGTCCAAGAGACTGTGTCACGCCCTCATCACTGGTTCTTACATGATTGGGTTTACTGACTCCTTGGTCAATGTTTGTTGCATGAACAGTTTGAATTTCTGCAAATCCAATGTAATCCAATACTTTTTCTATAACACAATCCCAATTTTAGCCCTATCTTGCACTGACACTAGTGATATTGAAATCATGATATTTACTCTAGCTGGTGCCACTGTACCGATGTCTCTTTTCACAATCTCTGTGTCCTATGTATCTATTCTGTCTACCATCCTGAAAATTAATTTCACTTCAGGAAAACACAAAGCCTTCTCTACTTGTTCTTCCCACCTCTTGGGAGTCAACATTTTATATGGTACTATAATTTTTACTTATTTAAAACCAAGTAAGTCTTACTTCGTGGGAAAGGATCAAGTGGACTCTGTGTTTTATAGTACGGCGATTCCCATGCTGATTCCACTTATTTATAGTCTAAAGAACAAAGAAGGGAAAAATGCTCTAATTAGAGTCATGCAGAAGAGAGAGGGCTCCAGGTAATTGAAATGACAATGATGCTGATCAGACAAAGGCCTCTTTTCTTTCTTTCCTATGGGGTAATTTACTTGGTCTCTCTCTGAAAATAATAGCATCCTTTAATTAATTTGTATTTCTATTGAACCATCCTCTACTTCATTGCACATTATATGGAATGTTTCCAAGACTATTCTTTTATAATTCTATAAGGTAATTGGAAGTAATGATATATATGTTATACTTGTGGTCTAAATATAAGTGTTTTAAGGACAAGTAATATGAAAAAAATGCAGCAGCATCTTTCAAACTCTCATAGAAATCCCCTTCTATGTACCAATTTCAGATAATTTTATTATGGATAGTAGTTTCAGAGTTCATTCCAACTATTCTGTAGAGAAAAAATATGGCACAGTGATAAAATATGTTTGCTTTGGACTGGACATTACAAGGTTTTGATTCTGGATCCTCCACTGTTTTTGCAGACTTTCCACTGGTAAATCCCTGAACATTTAAGTCTCAGTTTCTTTAACTGTACAAGAAAAAACATAATTCTAGGTCCATAGAGTTATTGTAATGATTAAATCAGATGATGAATGTGAATAATTTAATCCATTGCTGATATCATGGCCATAATCACCATAATAATTTCAGTCTTTCAAAATTTTGAATATACAATGTATTTTGCTATTAAAACGTTCACTGATATTTCATGTCTACTTTTGGTTAATGTTATTGATAAACAAACAGCTTTAAAAGGCAGCCAGCACTTCAAAAATTTGGTCCTGGAGCAAAGCAAAAGAGATAAAATTCAGTTATAGACAAAATATATGTAAACATTGAAAAAACTTTGGAAATATTTTAAAATATTATAGAAACTAGAAATATCCTAACCATTTTTGATAGTTTTTTCATTGTCTTGTAGGCTAATATTTATATATGTATATATTTATATTACATATATATACCAAAATTTTATTTTTCTATTACTCTATGCCATTTTTATTTTATACTTATCTTTACAATGTTTGGTAATTAATTTGTCAATTAGAGTTTGTCAGACAAAGACTTAGGAATCATACTGGAATTTTCTCTATGTTACTTTCCTCACATCCAGTCCGTCAGCATCTCATATTGATTTTATCTACAGAATATTTAGGAGTGTCGCTATTTCTCAATATCTCCTCTATCACCACCCTGGCCATCACTATATTAGTCTATAAATTATTGCCAATTGTTGTTAGATTTGTTCTCTGTTTTCTGCTTTATTCCCCTTGAGTCTAATCTTAATAGATGAACCATCAGTATCGGAGTGATATTAATAATAAAAAAGACATCAGTTGAATCATGTCACTTTCCTTCAGAAAACCTTCAAGTTTTCCCAAAACACAAGTTTTTAAAAATTCTGAATTTTTTCAAGAGCCTCCATTTCCATAATAATCTTGCTCCTCCTCTTTACTCCTATCAAGTCATCCTTTATCAAGGACTCTGCCAGGCTCACTTTGGAGAGACCATCCTGGCCTCCTCACACCTCCCTGTACACATTAGTCCTGATACTACCTGAACTTTATTCATTTTTTTTATTTTCCCAGAAATCCCCTAATCCATTAACTGCATGTATATTTTCTCATTATCTTTCTGACAAGATCATGCCTTACAACACTATTTAAATTTCACCTGGCCCCATTCTTCTTCTTTACTGCATTTTTTTCCATTGTAATTACCTCATCTAACATTCTATATACTTTGCTTATGCCTTTTTTTTCATATGCATTTTCCTCCACAAAAAAAGCTCTATGAGCACAGGTTTTTTAAAACTATTTTGTTCAATTCTACATCACTAGGACTAAGAAAAGTTTCTCATGAACATATTTAAAAGGATGAATTTTACAGGTGATGAGACTTGGTCACAGAAAGAGTACAGTATTTGTTTATGGCCAGTCAATGACTTCAAAAACAAGCTCTCATTTTAACCCAGACATTCTGAAATTAGAGCTCACAATCTTAATCAAAACTCTATGATATGACTGTTTTCTACAAAATTATTCTACCCTTATTAGAGTAAAAAATAGAACAATTGTTTTATTATATTTTTTAAAAATAAAGAAAACTACAGGGGTTATGGAGAGGGATTTATTGCTAGCATGCGTTCTCTGGAGCTGCAGAAGAAGATTGTGACTTTGGCAGTAGCAGCTAGATTTTGTCAAATATACACATATAATCCATTTAAAGAAAGAAAGAACTCTGTAAAGGAAGGAAATATTTAAAAGGTGTTGTGATTGGGATGTGGAGAGTACCTTATGAGTAGAGTACAGCCTGTCTTTGTGTAAGAAAGGGACTAAGAAACAGTGTGACTCAACAAAGGAAAAAGTATCATCCTTGGAAGTAACAGTGCAAACTTCATTAGGCTTTGTGGGTGACTCTGTTTCATGAGTTAATCTTGGGTCCCGGGTTTCTTCTATTTAGTTGCTCTACTATCTCCCAAGAGGTTGTCCTTTTCTATATAGTTGAAGAAATTTCACATAGGACTCTGTCCACATTTCAGTTTGAGGAAAAAGTAACATATTCATATTGTGAAATAATTCCCACACTTTTGTCATGTGAAAGGTTTTTAAGGAAAAAAACAATTTCATGAATAGATATAGAGTTGCTCAGGCCATTAATTTTTCTGGTGTGAAAAATTTAAGCAATAGTATATGTAGTTTAAATTATGAAAGCTAATACCAAAAATATTCATTATATTTAATTATGATCTTTTTAATATCTGTAGGTGATTATAGTGTCAAACTTTCTTTCATTTCTTATTTGGAAATTTTGTCTTTTGGTTTTCAGAATCATGCTCTGGGGATTATTTGCCTTTGAGTAATGGAAATCCAATTTATCTTTCCCAATATTTGTGTTTATTTTTGTCTTCAGTGTATTTTTATTTGCAACTCAAGCCCTGCAATGCATCAAAATAAATTTCCTTTAGACCATTCTTTTAAAGCATTTGGATAAAAAAAAAAACTGCTATTTTTATTATATTAACTTTCAGTTTTATATTTATGCTATTATTTCTTTGAGTAGACCTAAGGTTCCTAAGTTATCCTACTCCGTCTGCCAAGAAAAATTTTGAAGCACAATTCTGCTTGCTATAAATTATTTCTATATGTCTGTGTTAATTTTCCTGACTAAGTCCTTATTTAGTTTATATACTTTAAACCTATTTCAATGAGTTATGAACATGCAAAGGCCATTATTATCTTTTAGTATTTTAACATGTATCAATATTTTTTCAGGTTGGGATCATTTTTTATACTGTCTGGTGGAATTCTCATGACTTTTCTTCCATATGTTATCTGTATTATCCTCTGACTGCATTTATAATTTTCTACTTGTCTTTGTGTTCAGCTGTGGGACCAAAGAGCATGGATATGTTTTATTTGTTAAGTTTATTTTCTATTTGCAATTAAGATTACTGGGGTCCTTTAATGTTCATGGACATTAGGTTGATGTCTTTCCTTATTTTCAGAAAAGTGTTGGTCATTATCAACTTAAATATTTCTTCTTATGGAATCCTTTTAAATTCTTGTTGTAGTACTCTATTTATATCTATAATACGCTGTTTGATATTGTACCACAGCTCCTGGATTCTATGTCTCAGGGGTTTAGTTCCTCTAACATTTTTCTTTTGGTTAATTCCTTTTGGCTTATCATCAAGTTCATTGATTTTTCTTTATCTGTAATGACACTACCAATGATACTGTTGATGGAAGTTTTTTAATGTCTTGTATTGTGTGTTGCGTGTGGGCTTTGTATCCATTCTATTCCTTGCATTTATTTGGACACTACTTGTAGATTCTATCCTTGTGATACATTTCTTCATTTATCCATGAATATTGTTTATTCTCCCCATTAGATAGTTTAACCTAGTAATTATCAATGTTCATTAGTCATATACCAACAGTAACATATATGGTTTAATATATGTTTTTCTCCCTGCAGTAAGGAAAAACATATGCCATGGGAAAAAGGGCAGTTCCTAAGTAAGATGTTGTGAGAAAGAGCCAATTATAGGATATAAGCTCGTTTTGGGTAATTAGGGAAAGAGTATAAAGAAGTCAAGGTTTGTTATTCAATTGAATTTTGTCAGAAAGCAGAAGCAATTCCATGAATGGATATCTCAAAAAATGTTATCGATATTCAGGTAGACTAAAGTAAGAAGAAAGCACTAATTGATAAAGTAATAGCAGTTCATCATTAAGAAAGGAGGAGGATATTTGGCATTTTGTCATTGTAAAGTGACCTTGTCTGAAGTTCTCCCAGCTTGCCTTTCCTCATAAGCACTTGGTAGAAATCTGCAGAGAGACAATGAGAGTAAACACAAACTTCTTGATTCTAGAGCTCACTGCTTTTCCCAATTGGCACTGTAACACAAACTTGCTTTAACAATTCCATAACATTTTCTGTTTTCTTCCCATCTGCTTCCTTCTCCCACCCTCTATCAAAGGTGAAACAGTTCATTTTTCCCATCTCTGCTTTAAAGGACTTGTCTCTCATTGGTATTCAAAATCTTAAATGTTTCCAATCTCATCTCTTGGTGGGCTCATGAAAAGTTAAGGTTTTAAGATTATTGGCTTTTTAAAATTGTCAGGTTTGATGAAATATTCTCTGCAAATTTTTATGCCTTAAGTAGTATTTTTAGTTCCATATTTCTTTTTAAATCTTACTCACTGTTTTGGCTTCAAATATCTCCCTTCTTGATAACTCTATACTTGCCAGGAAAATATCTATTGCAAGTTCTAATATTGTACTTTGAAATGTAATGCAACTCAGAATCATTGTAGAATCATTCCAAACATTTACAATCTTCTTTCCTCTCTCTCATCCTCTATCTTCTTTTAATAATAATAATTATCACTATAGTTATTATTATTATAATTATTATTCTACTTCTTCTTCTGATGTCTTCAAAATTGATCAATCAGGGTCAAAAACTGCAAATTCCACATGTATCAACATTTGAATGATTTTTGAAACGCAGTGGAAACTAATTTTCTAAACACTGTCCTTCTTACATAGATTCCTTTTCTTCACTTATTTCCACAATAGACAATATAATGTCCTTTACTACTTCATGTGACATTATCTGGAGTCTGATAATGTGACTAGCAAAACAGAAAGATCAGACTTTTGTTTCATTCTATATACTAAAGTGTTTCAAAACAAGGACTCTATAGCCAGGAAGTTTACTTTTGAATCCTGGTACCACTATTAACAGCTATGTGGACTTGAGCAAAGTCTTTAGAACTGATGTGCCTCTTTTCAGTCAACAATGATTATAGGTGATAATGGAACCACCTCTTAAAGTAATTATGGGGATAAATGTCATAGTATATGTAATACATTTATATAATGTCCAGTAAAAACAAAGCTGCATATAAATAATAACAATTGCTACTAAACACTACTCACCATTCAATCATAAAATATTTTCAGATTAAATTATGTTCCAGGTGTGACATTATGGCCTGAGGATCCACTTATGTGTACATATATGACAATTCTTAACTTTATGCAAACAACAGGGTCAGTGCAGGGGTAGAGCTAGATATTAGTCAAATATTCACAACAAAAAATATTAAATGATGACTTTGCCAAATGATACAATAGTGATCTTCCATGGAGGCAGGGAATTCAATGAATTCATGGTTGATGGAAGGATAAATGAGTTGAGATATGAACGGTGAAAAGTCTTTAACTTGAGAGTTAACTAAGCAACTACATCATATTGGCTTTTGATAGAGAAAATCATGAGAGATTGCGAGCCTTACCATGTACATAATACGTTTAGGAAAAATAAGGAAAAGAGAGATTAACTTGATATCTTTTCATATTACATATTGATTGAATTATTAGCCATGTATTTTTTGGTATAATTGAGTGTATCCTTGTTCTTACTGCTCACAGAAATATTCACAGAAATTTTTTTTGTTAATTTGAATGAAAAATTATCATGAGGAACCAGGGTACCAACTTGATTGAAATTTTATCTAACACTTTGAAATACATATTCTAGTGTCAGAAGCCTTAAAAATAATCCTGGAATGCTGCAAATCTGTTAGATATTATAAGATGGGAATATATAGAAATATTTTTGAAGTACTATTTTTTTTTCTTTATTACAGAAAAATTTTCTAGAAAGCTCAAAATCAGTACAGTAATTTTAAAATGCTGTGGCTACAAGTAGGTTGATTTTATCTGAGATAAGGTTTTCCACATTCTAAGAAGCACTGGGTCACTGAAAATCTGTTTTTTTTGTTGCTGCTGTTAGAGAACGTTTGAGGCTTTATTTAAACTACACTCAGTTATCAAATATGTGTTTGTTCCAAAAGATTTGTATTAGATTTCTTTGCATAATTTATTAAAAAACGAGGTCCCCAAATTATTGGATTGATTCACAAACTCACACTTAATAATTAACAATTTGATTACTTTGTTCTGATGTGAATGATCTGGTGGAGTCATAGGACAAGTATCCTTCTAGGGAAAAGTGAATTTCATTAAGAGAAGAGTAAAATTCTACTCCACTCATAACATCTCGTCAAATGCACAAATTTTCAAATAAAAATAAGCAAAGCAATATGCAGATGTGATTTGAGGTGGTGTAGGATAATTTCCCTGGTATTTTTTCACTTAGTGTAAATTTAGGATGATGATAATGGAAGGTCATTTCACATAGAGGATCTAGTCAGCAATAGGAAATGAAAATTGATCTAACATCATAGGAATCCATGATATTAGGTTATCAAACCATTTTAAGTATTATTTAGGCTATACTTTTGTGGATTTTTTCCACAACCTTAGTTATATACTCAATAAATATTACCATATCATCACAATGATACATTTGGGAGTTTCAGAATTGATCTAATCATTGTGATGATATGGTAATATTTATTGAATATATAACTAAGGTTGTGGAAAAAATCCACAAAAGTATAGCCTAAATATGAAGGTAATAAAGGAATAAAAATCTATGTTGTTGGTACAAATTGTGCAAATGCATCCCCAGAGGACAGATCTAAGAGTTTGAGCACACAGGGGGCAAGCAAATAGCTTTCTCAAGGTACTTCAAAGGGATCCCAGAACAAGATTTAACATCATAATGAAAGGTGAACTCATGTGAAATTATTTATAGCCATGGAATCCTGGTGACATGATGTATATTTATAGTTAATGAAAAATCAAATTACACAAAGAATAACAATATTAATAATTGTTTATTAATAATATTTCATATGGATCAGTTTGAACATAGTCATAGGCATAGAATTGACACAATTTATCCAATATGCTACATTGGAGTGCTGATTGTTTTCCTTGGAAATATTTTAGTAAACCTTATTAATTAAGAACAAACCATATTCTTCCTTAATTTCTGAACAGTGATATGGACTGGCATCCAACATTCTTTTCAATGGATATATGCTTTCTGTTCATGACCAATATCTCTCAGAAATATTTTTTCATTGTCCTTTAAACTGTAGATGAGGAGATTCAGCATGGGAATCACTACAGTATAAATTATAAACACTATCATTTCATGGCCCAAAGAGTATCTGTAACTTGGTCTCACATACATGAAGAGGATTGTCCCATGAATTGACAGTTCTCCCAGGACCGTTTGTTGATAAGACTGTTGTGGCCCAGCTGGATGGGCTTGACAGCCTTGTCAATAATCACTTTGCCATACATTTGAGGCTCTATTGTAACATGCAATTCTATTCCATTGCTAAACATATCTATCGTTATGCCAATGCCATGCTGTTTTTACCACTCTAGCCTAGTAATATGCTTTAAAGTCATGATATGAATGTCCTCTAATTTCATTCTTCTTTTTAAAGATATTTTTTGGCTACTCAAGACTTCTAATTATTTTAAATAAATTTGATAATTTGCCTTTCAAATTCTGTAGAAAAAAGGCTGTTGGAAGTTTTTTTAATTTAGAAACCACATATCTGATAAAGTTTTGATATCCATGTTATAAAAAGATATCATACAACACAATGATAAAAAGAGAAGCAACCCAATTTTTTTAAAAAAGGGCTAAATACTTGAATAAACATTTCTCTAATGTGTAAATAAAAATGGATAAAAAGCACATAAAATGTTCAAAATTATCTATTAGGGAAATGAAAATCAAAACTACACTGAGATATCATTTCACACCTTATAGAATGACCATTATTACAAAAACAGAAAACTATAATGCCAGAGATGATGTGAAGAAATAGGAACAGTCCTTCCTGTTGGGAATTTCGAATGGTGCAGCCTTTGTGGAAGACAGTTTGTTGGTTCTTCAAGGAATGAAATATAGAACTGCTGTATGATCCAGCAATCCCTTTATGAGGAATATATTCAGAAGTATTGAAAGCCAGGATGTGAACTGATATTTGCACACCAATGTTTATAGCAGCATTATTCACAATTGTTAAAATATGGAAACAACCCATGTCCATCAACCAATGACTGTGTAAGCAAAATGTGGCTTATACATAAAATGGAAGACTATTTAGCTGTAAGAAGAAATGAAATTGGGATGCATATCAACATGGATGAACCTTGATGACATTATGTTGAATCAAATAAGTTAGACACAAAAGGAAAAATATTGCATGGTCTCACTAATATGACCTAAAACAATTAGTAAACTCATCAGGGTAAATTCTAGAGTATAGGTTACTAGGAAATTGAATGTGGGTTCAGAATGGAAGCTGGTACTTAATGTATGAAGAATTTTTATTAAGGCTTATTGTAAATGTGTGGAAATGAGTTGATGGTAATATTTTATAGTGAGTATAAGTAACACTGCTGATTTATAAATGTGATTGTGGTTGACAGAGATAATCTTTGAATATAATATTCCACTTGAAAGGAAGCTAGAGAAATGTAGGGATTGTATAACATAGTAATTTTTGTGATGGAGGAAGATTGTGGCTAATAGTATAAGAAAGTTCTTCCTTTTCGAAGTTTTAAGTATATGGTTTTACATGGGAAAATTAAAACTAAAGTAAATTATGGATTATAGTTAACAGTAATATTGTAATATTTTTGCAGCAATGGCAAAGAAGATATTATATCAATTCTAAGGGACAACAATAGGGGGTGTTAAGGGAGTAAGGGATTTTTCCTTCTGGTATAGTGAAAACATTCTGTATTGACTGAATTGATGACAGCACAACTCTGTGACGAATATGAGAGCCACTGAGTGTACACTTTCAATGCATTACAAAAAGTATGAAACTGTAAAACATAATGACACCTGTGGTGATTAACAGAACAAATATGAGAACATCCTCTCATGATCTATAACAAGTATATAATACTAATACAGGGTGTCATTTACCAGTGGGTTGGGAGAAAAATACAACAAATATAAGATATTGGCTACAGTTAATAGTAATGTTTTGATGATGCTCTTTCATAGTTTGTAACAATTGTTTTACAAAAACCCAAGTGTTGGTGGTGGGTTAATGTATGGGAGCCCTGTGTGAGGATATGCATGCTAGTTTCGTAAGTTCACAACTTATACTATACATTTATTTATGGATGTTCATGTCTGAATGAAAAACTTCAATAAAATTTTAAACAGAAAGAGTTCCAAAATTCCTATCAAAGTAAAGAGATTGCTAGAAATCAGAAAAACAGGAAAATTTTCACGTAATATTATCTGTGAAACCCATCAATATAAATATGGCAACTTAAGTCACATACTTCAACTGAATACAGTGTGAAGCCACATCTGATGACAAACCTGACACTTAAATTTATATTTATAGGTCCACAAGGAATATCCCATGTAAAGCGAGTACACCCAGTTATATCCTGTTTGTTATTTAAATGGAAAATGATATTCTAGGCAGTGATGAGGTAGTTAATAACAAAGAAATTGGGCACAAGTACATCTACGTCTCTGTAAAAAAAGAAATGAAGAAATTGTTTTAGGTACTTTTTGGTTCAAGAATCTTTGAAAACACTGATAATTTATGAGGTTCCTTATTAAGATAATAGCATGTTAAACTTTCTACCACCTCTTTTCATATTATATCATATTTAAATTCAGAAAAATAAATTAATTTTGTGTTTTTAACATCCAGTAATGTTACAGAGGCATGTACACACCTTAGTGCTAAATTTAAATATGCTATATTTTGTATAAAATACCTTTCTTTAATTGGTCATAATCAAATGGGAGTAGCCACTTTATTATATATATATTTAAAGTATTTAGATAACATAAATGTTCCATAAAATATAAGGGATTTCTATGTGCATCATGTTCCATAAAACATAAGGGATTTCTATGTGCATCACTTCCTACACCTCCCACATTTTCCCACATGAACAACAACATTCATTAGTGTGGTACATTCATTACAATTGATTAAATCATTTTACAGCATTGCCACTAAGCATGGATTATAGGTTACATTGTAGTTTACACTCTCTCTTGCAAAATTTTAGAGTTCATGGCAAGATATGTCATGGCCTGTATCTGTCATTGTAATGTCATTCAAGAAAATTTCCAAGTTCCCAAAATGCCCCATATTTCACCCTTTTTTCCCTCTCCCAGCCATCAGAACCTCCAGTGGCCATTGCATCCAAATATAATAATATAATCTCTTCCATTGTTAGGATCGCAATAAGCCTAGCAGTCCGTAGTTCATTCCCCAGTCCTGACTATTCTAGGATGGTGATGCCCATTCCACATGTAATTAAACGGGGCTTTGATCCCATGGGTCAGATGGATGTGACTCTCTTGCCTGCAGTAGTAGATTTTCTCAGTTCCTTGGGCTGGTCATTGTCCATCATCATCTCCTTTTTAGTTGTCCTGGGTGAGTCCAATATATTGGAGTAGGTATTGCAAATCTGTTCAGATTTAGGGCCCTTCTTGGACATGGACAGCCCAGAAATTAAAGTCTCTTGGATGTACATCTATTAAGTCCAGCACCAACTATAGGTTCAAATAGAAGGGACAGAAGAGGCATGTGTAGAGAAGTCACATCTGAGTTCAACTCTGTCACAATTGGGAGCACAAACTCCAAAGCAGGGCCCACTGGCAAGGCACCAAACTCCAGAGCTATCTGCCATGACCATAGAACCTGGGTGTCTCTAGAGCCCTCAAGAGCCCCACTATTTGGGGTAGCATCTACCTTGACTGTTAATGAGATCCCGCTGATACATGCATAAGTGTTACCTCTCTGATGACCTCCTGCTCACTTTGAAGTCTCTTAGCCATATGCACTCATTTGTCTTTACCTTTTCCCCCTTTTATTCAAGGTCTTTTTCCAATTGTATCACCAGCTGATGCTTGGTGGTAATCCCTCAGTGCCAGGGAGGCTCATCCCCAGGAGTCATGTCCTTCACTCGGGGGAAACATAATGCATTTACATACTGAGTTTGGCTAAGAGAGAGGCCACATTGAACAACAAGGAGGCTCTCAGGAGGTAACTCTTAATCAAGGAGTAGCCACTTTCATATCACAAGATTTTACCTAATTTAAATGAGAAGCAATGTGAAAAATATTTGATTACAATGTTTCCAAATGACTTAAAAATGAGATCAGATCAACTTACATTTAGCTTGTCTAACTGGGCTTTCTTTTCACACTAAACCAGTTTGTGTTCTCTGCTGGCAATGATCATTTTCCATTAGTCCTTCAAGAAAAGAGATGAAAAAGCAGCAAAAGTTAATCTGAAGGTAAATGTAACTTCTGTAACATCAAAAAGAGTACCTGTTTTCCTCCATCATTTCTGATACACATATCAACAAATTGCCATATGGCCCTTTGCATCTTCGTGCACTGTAATTATTATTGTTCAAATTTAACTTAGTTACAATATAAGGTGTTTCTCTGTCCCAGAAAAGTCCTTTGGTGGATTTTCAAAATATATTTCTGTTAGTAAGAGATCGTGAACATTTCATTAATATTAATATATAATAGTTGCTTATTTAGTCTCCAAAAAATTGTGACTTTAAAATAATCTACTAATCACTAATAAAACTGTTTTTAAAGGCTAAAAGGATTAAATCACCATATTAAATCACAAAGTAGAGTTTAAGTTGTCTTTAAGTTGTATATTTGCTTGTCATATGATACTAGTATATACTAAAATATCATTATATTGATATTATGTAGAGATAAATATGTAAATAAATTATTTGGAAGCTTATGTAAATAAATTATTTGAAAGCATAACCTATTCCAGAATTTAAAATTGTTTAATGAAATTTACTGTGTGCTTATATAAATTGTTAAATGATAAACATCTTTTAGGGAAGATAGTTTAAGTTCATTAGGAATTTCATGGAGGAGATAAAATATGAATATTTTAAACTTATGGATAACAAGTATTTACAGCAGAGACAGGACATTAGATTGATAATAACATTCTATGTGATATAAGAAGGGACAGTAGATAGATAATATTCTATGTGATATAACATTAGAACATTAGATGTCTGAGTTCAAGGTTACACATCTTGTTTTTTGAACTATCTTCAATTGTCCTGGGGATCCCATATAGATCTATAAATAAATACTTGGCTATGTTAATTAGAAATTCTGATAATTTTTTGAAAAATACTCTGAGGTTTGGCACCAAACCCAGAGATTATAGCTTAGCAAATAAGTTATTATTTTGGCCAGGGAATCTGAATTGAAATGAAAAAATAAAGAAATGTGATCCTAATAAGCATCCCAAATGGAAGCATTTATCAGTTAATTAAAGCATTTCCAAATTGATCTATAGGTTCAATGTAACACTAAGCTATTCTTTTTTCATTAATAACAAACTTGAGTCTTCAATTTACATGAAATATATGAATATGCTATTCAAAACAAATTTGAAAAGAAGAAAAAATTTGGAGGATTCACAAACTGATAGCAGGATATACCAATATACTAATTTATCAACAGAATATGCTATTTTTCAGAAGATAAATACCTAGATAAATGAAACCAATTGTGGAGTTCAGAAATAAATTCACACATAATTGATCAATATATTTTTTACAAATGTGCTAAAGAATATCCATGGGGCAAACATTCATTTTTTTTAATTTAATGGTGCTGACAAAACTGAATACTCCTTTACCAAATAATGAGACATTAGATCATTGTTTGGAGGATATATAAAACATCTCTCAAAACAGAATTTAGACAAATGAATATGAAGCATAATGCTATAAAACTTCTAAAGTAAAGATAGGGCTGCTTCTGTGTGACCATGGGCTGGTCCCATTATTTTGATTAAATGCACAGTTCATGAACCATAGGAGATAACTCAATACATGGTACTGCATCATCATAAAATCTGCTCTGTGAAAGACACTGTTGAGGGAATCAGCAAACAAGGCACAATAGGGAGAAAATGTTTCATAAACAGCTATTTAACAAAAAGTATGCATCCATAACACACTAACTCTCAAACTCAATAATATGAAAATAAAAGGAAAGGAAAAAAAATTTTAAATGTGCAAAAACTTGAACACACTTCACCAAAGAAGACACACAAATGACATCTAAGCTAATGTAAAGATACTCTATATCACTTGTCATAAGGAAAGAAAATTTAAAACCCAGTATGATCTCATACAACTGTTAAAGTGGCTAAAATAAACCTGTATAATAATAACTGAATATACAAAGCACTTAAAAGAATGCAGAGCAATTTAAACTCTCAACAGTTATTGGTCGAATATGAACTGATGCAGCCACTTTAGGAAACAAGCTGACAGTTTCTTATGAAGTGAAATCGATTAATTACTCAATGATCCAGCAATCTCATGTATTATTAATTACCCCCCTCAAAAAGAAGCAAATGTCCACATAAAGAGCTGTATGACAATATTTACAATCCAAAATTAGACACAATCTACCTGTCCATCAACTAGTGAATGTGTAAGCTAACTGAGGTACCTGTGTAAAAAGGAATTAAATTCAGTAATAAAAAGGAAAAAAATCCTGATATATTCAAGTACACACATGAATCTCAAATACAAGATGCTAAGTGAAACAAGCCAAACTCATACAATGTGATTCCACTTAGATCATATTCTGGATAGGGCAAAATTATAACAATGGAGAAAACATCTGTGGTGGCCATAAGAGTGGGTAAGTGAGGTATTTGATTGCAGAGTGACTGAGGGGGCAGTTAAGGTGTTGGAAACATTCCATAACTTGATTGTTGTTACTCAAGTATATTCATTTCTTTTTTTTTTTTTTTTTTTAAGATTTTATTTATTTATTCATTTATTCCCCCCCTTGCTGCTTGTGCTCGCTGGGTCAGCTAACCACGCCGTGCGGGCAGGCTTGCCTTCACCAGGAGGCCCCGGGAACCAAACTTGGGGCCTCCCATATGGTAAACGGGAGCCCTACTGATTGAGCCACAGCCGCTTCCCAAGTATATTCATTTCTAAAAGTTCAAATAAGTGGCACATGTAAACGGTGTATTTATGCATTTAGTTAAAATAACCCTAATTTTAAAGCTACCTGTTACATAAATTAATCTTTGCTTCAGTATAAGAGTTAGCTTTATAGGTAAGAGAGTGACTAGAAGAGAACTAGTGTTGGCAATGTTTGCTTCTTAGTCTTGGACTTGTTTACAGGATTTTTTTGTAGGATATGAAATTTCATTAAGCTTTATGTATCTGATATTTCCACCTCTCTGTATGTGTATTATCTTTACAAATATTAAAAAGGAAAACAAATTTATTTTGTTTTACATTTTCTAATAAATTCTATAAACCCTTGCTCCTTAAATGCTCTTTGAGTCAGACTTATTATTTTACTGACTCTCCTAAAAATGATACAGTATATATTTTTTGTCATGTATTCATTTTAAATTTCTATGAGTCAAGACTTTACATTTTGAAAATTATAGTTTAGCACTTTTAAGATAAGTCAGCTTCCCTCAAATTTTTTTTGTCTTTTTAATTTTAAACTGATTTTTCTTTATATCTTTCCTTTCCACTTTTTTTCTTTCATTAACTGTACTTTTATGTTTACTACCCCCCTTCTATTTTAAAATTAGTCTTAGTTTCTGTTTTTCTTAATTTTATTTTTAATTACTTTCTGGATTCTTTTTACCATATTTTCATATCCTCCTTATGTCTATCAATATCATTTCAGATTATCATCAATTTCTTGAAGCTTTAATAATCGTTTCAATTTTTAATTTTATTTTATTGTTTTATTTACCTTATTTATTATTTATTAGTTATAACTTTTGTATTAGTCTGCCAAAGGGATACTGATGCAAAGTACCAGAAGTCTGCTGGCTTTTATAAAGGGTATTTACTTAGGTTAAAACTTACATTTACCAGGCCCTAAAGAGTCCAAGTCAAGGTTGCTTTCTCACCAAAGTCAGTTGCCAAGTGTTGAAGCAAGATGGTTGTTCATCTCTGCTGGGTATCTCAGCTGTAGGCTATCAGACAAATGGCTCATCTCTCCATGGGCTTTAGCGGTTTGAACCTTCTCCTCTTTGTCACTTGACAATGTACTCTCCTCTGGCATCTATAGAGCTCTCTCACTTCCTGTGTTCTCTTGAGTGGATGTCTATTTATATAGACCCACCAAGGGTGTGGGGACTCAACCTGAGTCTCATCCTACTGAAGTGGTCAAATCAAATGCCCTAAATAGATTTTATCCAGTAAAATTAAGACCTTGGAATTTAATACAATCAAAGGTTCATAACCTGAGGAATAGATTAGTTTTCAAACATAATCTTTCTCTTTTGGGGATATGAATATTCTCATACTGCCCCAGTATTCATTTTCCTGCCATTTGTACTTACTGAGACCCATAGATTCCAGAAATTTCTTCCTTATTTGCAACTTCCCTTTCAATGTTTCTGCCCTACTCAGTTTTCTTCTGCCTTTCTTGTCTCAGTTTCATTCAGTTTTGTTCTTAGTTTTGTTTTTTTTTTTCTGCAAAAAGGTTTATTGTTTACACTTGGTTCAGGGTATTATTTGTTTTCTTTATTCTCTCTCTTTCAAATAGTGTTTACTCAAACACCTGAAAGTTTTTATCCTCTGCTCATCTGCTTCTCTTTTTAAGTGGGTCCCTAAAGAAATTCTTAGTTCCTTGTCACATCAGTTCTTTCAATGTCACCTCATCATGAACATCCACGTTACAACACCTCTAAGATATGTCAGACAGCCACCCCAATACTATACATTATCCTGAGAGTGTTTATTGCCCATGGCATGTTTATTTGTTTTATATCATGCAAACATATATCCCCTGTATTAGTCAGCCAAAGGGGTGCTGATGCAAAGTATCTGAAATATGTTGGCTTTTATACAGATTAGTTATGTGGGGTAAAAACTTACAGTTACAAAACTCTAAAAAGTCCAACTCAAGGTTCCTTTCTTATCCAAGTCAGTTGTCACATGTTGAAGCAAGATGGTTGGCGATCTCTGTGAGGGTTCAACTTCCTCTCTCTCAGCTGCAGGCTGGAATAGGTTCATATGTCTCTTCTGGGGGCTTGAGCTGTTTGACCTTTCTCCTTTCTGTCACATGGCAGGACTAAAATAACCAAGTTTTTCCCTCTTCCATGTCTTCTTCCATGTCTCCTTGAATGAGTGCCCATTTATATAAACCACCAAGGGGGTGGGGGAGACTTAACCTGAGTTAAACCCTACTGAAGTGGTCAAATCAAAGCCCTAATCTTAAAATAATTTAATCAAAGACATCTCAGCTGAATCTAATGCAATCAATGGGGAGCATACACCGATGTACAGACCAGTTTACAAACAATCTCTCTTTCTGGAATTAATGAATAATCTCAAACTGCCAAAGGCCCTCAGAAGTATTTCTCATAAATATCAGGAGCATCTAGAGAAGAGAATAATGTAAAAATTTGTTGGTTATTCCTTGTCCATCATGTTAAATTTCTCTATTTGGCTCCTAATTTTGTTGGTGTGTGTGTGTGTGTGTGTAACTAATCTTCTAAGTAACTATAAATTAGTATTCTGAATTTGCAAAATAGCAACACTTATGAAGAACTTGAGAGCCTAATACTTTGGATATTTCCAATTCCACATCCCTGTGCCATTTTTGGTAATTTTGTTATCACTTTGTATAATAATCCTTTGAATAAGCTCAGATTTTACACATTGTTCACTGCAAACACAGTTATTCATCATTAAACAGACTAGAAATATAATATATAAATATAATAAATTTGGATCTGTATAATCCTATAATAATAATTAATCAGAGTGGAATATAATGAATTTGGATCACTATATGCTAGATTCTGCAAGAGATCTATTGTGGTATAACATTATAAACTATTAGCATACTTACTAATTTTTGCAAAAAATTATGGGTTACTTTGCAAAGAAAAGGTGAGGAGACTGGCCTCAAAGAAATGCAGTGCTAACAAATGTCTGAGGTTATAATATACATCATGTTTCATATCTTACCATTTCTTATATAGCATTAAAATATTATTCACAAAATAGCTACACATGAACAAGTGTAGAGATTTATACTTTGGATATTTCTAATTCCACATGCCTATGTATTTTTTCGTAATTTTGCTATCACTTTGTATAATAATCATTTGAATAAACTCAAAATTTATATCTTGTTCCCTGCAAACACAGTTATTCATCATTAAACAGACTAGAAATATAATAAATTTATATAAATCAGTATAATCCTATGTACTAGATTCTGTAAGAAATGTATTATAATATAATCTTTTATCATATTTACAAATATTTGCAATATAATATGGGTTACTTTGAAAGGTAAGGAAACTGGGCTCAAAGAAGTGCAGTGCTAACCAATGTCTGAGCTTATAGTATACATCTAGGCCTCATATCTTAAAATGTCTTATATAGGATTAAAACATATGTGAATATTTCTAAGTTTCCATTTTAAATGAGGTCAAAGGACTCTATTATTTTTTAAACATTAAAAACATTTAATACATTATTCCAGAACCATTTACTTTTATTATTGAGTAAATCAACATTGTTGTTTAGAAGCAGAAGATAATTGGATCATATTCCCTTTGGAGCATCTATTTTGGGTTACAGTAGTTATGTATATGGATGCAAACAATCTAAATACATCATAATCATAGCATAAATTAATTCTTCATTTGCTGTTTCACAGGTAAAATGAAATTTCAGATATTTTGCTGAATATTTTAAGAGAAAGCATGTACATTATCAAGTAAAATATGCTATGAAATCCTTGGAAATAACACTTTAGTTCTTGCCTATAGCTTGGGTGCCTAGGAACTATCCATACTAACCAGATTTATGTAGAGTTCTACATACCTATTAGAACCCCATCATTATTGGAAAACATCTAAGAATAAAGAAAATGTAAAGTATATGTTTGTAGTGGTAAATAAGAGTGCTCCAATTTGGGTGGATGCTTTCATTGACCTATGGAACAATGCAGTCCAGTTCAAATTAAGAGCAAGAAAACTAGGGTATAAATTTAAACAGTTGTGAAAATTTAACAATAGATGGCAAGAAACTTCAGCTTTTTGGTCACTTTATTTTGTTATAATAAGGAATATAACAATAATTATTTTAAGCTTATTTTTCTGGCTTTGAAATCTAGACTCCTTTTCAGATTGCTAGTGTTTCATTGACTCTTAATAGCAGACATTTTATGCATAATTTCCTTCTCTTTTCTTAGTGGCTTTAAAAATATCTGTATGCCCCGTGAACCATGTTTTGTTTTCTTGCAATAAGGGTGTAAGTAGTGGTTGCAAAATAAAGCCATGGTAAAATAAGAAGTAATATATAACTGTTGGGAATACATGCACATTGAAAGAGACCTGGAATTCAGTCTTAGCTCTGGCGTTTATATCTAAGAGTGTAGTGGTAAAGATGAAATAAAGCAATGTGTACAAAATTCTATTCATGCTGCAAGTGTTCAATAAATGATATATTTGATTTATTT
>JAKSZT010051399.1:216400-241662 GCA_026826555.1 Tolypeutes matacus
TCTTCTTTTTTGCAAACTTTGTTAAGCTCTAATGTTTAATCCAAGATATCTGGAGTTTTCTGCTTTCTATTAAAATAATAGTTATGTTCTAATATTGATTTGGTATTACATATTACAACTTTTCTTTTGGAATATTAAATATATACGCTTTTGAGGTTATTTGAAAGGTGGGTAGATAAATAAATCTACATGGATAGCTGTTTTAATCATAATATAAATCACTGGATGTGAACTAGATAAAATACTTGCCTGCACATTACTAATCATATTCTTTACTTATAGCTAAAGGTTGTAATACCTGACTGAAGGCTCTAGTCACATGTATATTTTAATGATTTATTTATAATATTAATTTTGTGAGCCATTATTTGCATTTAAAAATGAATACCTTTGATGATAAAATTTCAATTATGTGTTTCCATTTATAAGCAAAATTTAAATATATAAAGAAAATTATATAGTTTCTGCTTTATGTATTTAATTTGTCTGGTCTGCTTCATCATTCAAATGTGTTGCTGTTTTAAAGAGGAGTAAACTTTGGGCAGTAAGCCTAGTCTCACACAACTTTTACTCAAAGAGCTGAGCCATTAACACATACTTTCAGCTTCCAAATTTTATTTTATTTACCATCAAACATTGTGGACCCAGGGACATCATTGTTCTGGTGGGAAGAATTGCTTAAGCGCTGATATTTTTCTTGTAAGTCCTAATTACATATGAAGAATAATATATTGATTTCACCATATTCATCACATTTTGTATTTTTTTTTCAATTCTACTTTTACTTCCTCTAAATAAGCACTTTTGTCTCAACTTCCCTTCAGCTAATGTTTATGTCAACTCCTCCATACTTGGCACTTTTGAAAAAAGTTAAGGAGTCACTTTGGGGTGTCCCAATCAGGTCATTAACACAGTTTTCAAATTAAATGAAAAATTTAATAACATTATATTGTGTTAAAGTTACCAAAATAATTCACTAATTACAATATTTCCTTTGGGGGTTCTTATCTGTTTAGTTTCTTTTATTTATTTCCTATTCATAGAATTCAGTTTAAAATCTGTCTTCTCTGACAAATTATTTGGATATTTTCTCTTTTTCTCTGACTTTATTATTTCCACCAATTCTTTAAAAAAATTTTTATGTAATATTGGCAATTCTTCCAAGTAATTATGAAATGATCTTTCTCAGGAAAATATTTGGGATTTCCTTTTCCTTCCATCATTATTTTTAATCCAGATGAATTTTCTTGAACTAATTAGATCCATGTGAATTAGTAAAACTACAGCTTGACTTTTATCAGAAATTTAAATATTTTACAGATTATTTGTAGAAGATTATATGAATTTAAGACTGACTCAAAATTCCTTTCAGAAGAATACATAAAAATTAAAAATAACTGTGATAAATAACTCCCTAAATCTTTCCTTCAATCAGTGCTAAATATGTTCTAATAAATTAAATGTGGGATTCTGTTACAGTTAATTCTTTAATTCTAAGTTGTTTAAAGATAGAACTATCCAGGAAAGATTTTTATTTCACTCTTTCTAACTTTCATTTCTTTCTACCTTTTCATTCTTAAAAATAAGTTTCATGTCTAACTTCAATGACTTTGGTTCATTTTTGCCATAATATCTAATTACTCTTCTCTATGGCTTCTTTAATTATGACTTAGATAATACTTCTTTAGTTGTTATTTCACTTAATTCACAAGCAACAACATAAACAAATTGAAAACATTAAAAGAAAAATAAATTCTTATTGTGTTCTCCAGAATAACTTTTACCAATCCTACCAGAGTTCCCAAAGGAATAGAAAACATTTGCATTGTCAAGAATTAGAATTCCAAAAGCAATAAAATAAGCAACTATTTAGCCATTAAGGCAACACAATGCTAATTACTTAATAAGGCATATGAATGAAACTTTGAGCAGTCATACAAATTTTAATTCAATCCTAATATATATCCTAAAAAATACCTGAATTTTGTTAAGCAAAACTCAGGAAAACCTAAGACAACTGTATATTTTTAAAGATTAGATCATAAAATGTTGCAGTACATAATTTGTGGCAATGAGGGTCAACCTAATCCAGACATCCTATATTTAAAATTGTTTTAAAGAGTAAATCTTACTAACATAGTTTGTCCAATATTAATTCCAATCTTCTTAGTTAAGTATCAATATCTTCATAGTAAAAGTGAGTAGATAAAAGCAAATTATTTTCCACAATTGCTGAAAGATCCCAATTCCTGCTGTTCTATTTCAATGCTTTGTCCACAGATGTACTACCTCATGTTTGTGTGAGAAGAAAATTTCTTTAAGCTTTTCATTTTGGGTTTTAGTGTGATTTACTATGAAAGAGCTAAAAGAATTTGGAAATGACATGAGTTGAACAAATGAATGATATATCTTTGGAACAACACGATCCCTGACTCAGGCACAGATGGCTTCTTTACTCCATGCCATTTTCATTTCAATGATGAATCAACTGATCAAAGTCTGAAAATGAAGATGGGAAAATTGTTCCCCTGGGAATCATCCATAGAGAAATATTTCCAGGAGTAATCTATGCATGTTATAATTAAAACAAACCTGGGTGACTTTAGGAATTCAATTACTCCAGCAATGAGGAAAATATTACAATAACTTCCAAGGTGTAACACAAATAATTGACCACTCACAGGCTTTCAGTATGGGATAATATTTATAATTTCATTTTTTGATTTAACACTGAATAAGAATTTTATTTAGGCATAAATATTGGTTACTATTGCTTTGTAACAAGTTCAAATTCAGAAGTGTTAATGCACCAACCTCCTTCTTTCTGCGCCAAAATATTTCCATCACTGCCATATTGCCTCCATGGTTTCTGATGAGAAATTGTCACTGAATTTTGGAGAGACAGAATCTTACATAACATGTCAATTTTGTTTTCAGAACTCTCCCTTGTCCTTGCATTCTATAGTTTAACTATGTTGTGCCTGTGCATATTTGGCTTGATTGGTATTAGATGCACTCATGAAAGTGTATTCACGTCTTTCATCGATTTTGAGGTTTTCTGCACTTATTGATTTGAATGTTCCTCCTGTCTCTTTCCCCTTAATTTCTTCTAGGACTCTCATTATGCCTATATTGGTATTTTTTTAAGGTATCTCATAGGTCTCCTAGGCTTAGTTCAGGTGCTTCATCTTTTTTTCTTCAAGTTCTTCAGCCTGAATATTTTCCATTGTCCCAGATGAAGAAGTTTATTTCTACATTTTCACAGTCCCTTAGGGAACTTTTCAAATACCTTTCTATCTTATGCCCAAAACACTCTGAAATGGATCAGGGTATTACAACAACACTGTACACAATATCACAATCTCATTCATGCTTTAGGTTCCATGTGAGTTTAAATAAACTGAGTAGTCAGGTTGAATTAAGTTTTGAAATATTTAAGTATTATTATGTGCTTAAATATTTTAAGTAATATTATGATAATATTACCTATTTCATTGTATCCTGGTTCTCCTTACTTATTCTTAAGACCCATTTATCTTTTAATGGACTACTGATTCTTTCTGATTCTTTTATTGGTGTGGTCTTTTAGAATTAATGCTGCTTTTTCAGCAACTTTAGACCTGGCTAATGTTAGCTCTGAGTTCCAAGTGCCATATAGGCCCTTAAAATTTCGAGGGAGCTATAAGGTTATACACAATAATTCAAGCACTTTAGGACTTAGAAATAACAAGGAGAGAGCAGAGCTCAAGTATAAATATGACGATTTCAAGAGATTACTATCTAGGCCCTAATTTCCTTATGTGAATTTTTGATATTCATTTTTTATTATTTTAAAGAAGTTTTAGATTACATAAATGTTTCACTGAAAATATAGACGATTCCCATATACCTCACCCGCTTCCCCTCCCACGCTTTTCCCCATTAATTTGTTACAATTGATGAACACATTTTGAAGAATTGATACTAACCTGGCCTATAATTAGTTGCATTTCCCCCTTGTGTTTGTTTATTCCTCAAACTTGAATATTTTGGGATGGTGATGGCAACTCTGTTTCTAATTAAGAGGAGGCTTAGATCCCATGGGGCAGATAGGTGGTGAATTTATATACTGAGTTTGGCTTAGAGAGAGGCCACATTAAAGCAACAAGGAAGCTTTCAGGAGGTAACTCTTAGGCATTATATAATACCAGGATAAGTTTCAATTTCACTAGAACAAGATTCATAGGTACAAATATCAATATCAAGGGCCTGGCTAATTGGTCTCTCCCCCGTTATACACTGCCCATGTACTATAGGAATTCTTGTCAGTTTATTAGAGAATATAGCAGAACTCCCCAGGATGGTAATTCAATATTTTTTCAGTTATTGTGTGGGTCTCCACCCTCTGAGACAACACCCTATGATCACTTGTACACATTCATATCCCACCCTATGACCTTTTGAACGCATTAATATTCCACCCTATGACCACTTGAACACATTTGTATTCCAGGTACACCTTCCCCACACATACCCCCACCACTGACATCCTGTACCTGTAATCATCCCCTGCCACATTTGAAACTTTTTGCATTCCAAAACCTCCCCCAAAACAAATCCAATTAACAAACACTTTTATTTAATATGAAAAATAAAAATTCATTTCGAAATAGTTTTAAAATATAGAAAATTAAAAAATTGCATTGTGTCTTTCATTCCCATAATATTTGTTATCTTTTATGTGCAGTGACAATTTATTCTGGTTGTTCCCCTAGTGTCTTACTTTTTTCACTTTATTTTCAAAGAAGCTTTAAGTAACAGAAAATATAGAGGAGAGGATTCCTGTATATCCACCCCCATCCTCTCTCACATTATCTCTTATTAATAACATTTAACATGAGAATGATACAGTTGTTAAAATTGGTGAACAAATATTGAAGCTTTGCCACTAACCATGATCAATGGTTTACATTATGATTCATATTCTGTACTGTACACTTTTATAAGTTCTAACAAAGTGCGTAAAGGCCTATACCCATCATTGCAAGATCATGCAGAGCAACTTTAATGCCCTAAAAATGTCCCAAGCTACATCCATTCTTCTCTTCCTTCCACTCAGAACTCATGATAACTACTAGGTTGCAATTTATTCAGGATAAGCTTCGTAGTTACATGCATTAATATTGAGGGCTTGACATATTGGTCCAACTTGTTTTTTAGGCACTGCTTATGTCCTAAAGAGATTCTTGTCCCTCTATTTGATAACTTAACAGTATTTATGAGCATTTTAACTAAAGCTGTTTAGAGAGAACGCTAACTACAGACCATAGTAAGAGTTGCATTCCACTTTAATTTACACTTTACCAAGATTGTTAATCAACAGGCATAATGTAACTTACAGGCCCTTGGCTTGCTTTTCCTTTAAAGTGCCTTTTTATTGAAGCTGGAGTGACTGCATGCACATTTAGAGAAGCATCAGATCAAACAGTGTAACTGAGGAGTTTTGTTGCTTTCATAACACCACATTTTTCTAAGAATGATTAAAATTATAATCAACAACATCATCATGCAGATCAGTATTAGAATAGAATAGAGACAGCGAAGACTTGAAAAGCCTTTAAGAATTTTATACCGTCCCCAAATATCTAAGTAGATTACAGATTTAATTTCTAATTCATGTTTTCTGTTTTAGAAAGTTACTGTTTACCACAAAGAAATTTCAGCACTACATGAAGAAAACGATTTTTCAAGTAAGTTTAATGAGAACCTAAGAGATAAAAATGAAAATATTATGTTCCTATTACCATTATTATCACTACCTTTATATAATTACATGCTTATTGAAACATTAATATCCTGTCCCTAACAATGAGGGTGATTCTTTAAAAAGTCAATGTGGTGAATGTAATATGGATCTTTGCCATCATTAAATGATTTTCATCTGCAGTAAATGTAAGTCTATACATTTGCATTATTCTCAAGAAATAAATACTGTGATTTTACACAGTATTTTATTAAAAACCAGTTTTTGTTTTTTTTTAAACAGAAGTTTAACACCTTGATAAAAATTCTAATCAGAATAAATATGACTAAAATTTAAAACATTGTCAAAATAACATACCACTTAAACTTATCCACAGTTTACACAGGTATTATACTTTTCAGTTTGGGAATATATTTTCCATTGTGTATTAAAATATAAATATATTGGTAATGTTAATTTTCATAAATCTATATATTTAAGCACCTGACTTTTTACATGTGGAAAGAATACTTTTTTAAAAAGACTGAAATTAAAGATACCTTTAAAGAGTTTATTAGAATATTAAAAATTGTCAGGTCTGAACATTATATTTAAGTGAGCTTTTATTTATCACAGTGATCAAATAAGTTAGTAGAATAGTTTGGAAAAGACTTAACTTCCAAAATAGCAGTGGCTCTATGTTTTTTAAAACCATTAAAGATATAATGAAGCCATTCTGATAAGTCACAGATTCTTTTATATACATACATCAATTGTCTGTAAAGGACTTTTATATCCTTCCACTCAAAAAAGACCAGCCATTTAAGAAAACTGTGTTACTTTAACATAGAGAGAAAGTCAAATTTTAGTTTTGCAGCAGTACACCATTAGGTAAACCAATCTTAGTTAGCATAGGTCATAACAGAATGAGATGGATTCCAACAGGGTTTTCTGCTATGAAGTTACTTTTTGTTATCAGTACCAATTTATAGATTTTTACCTAATAATAGTTTCCCAGAATCAGCTATTTACATTGAAATCTCTGTTTAGAAAATGCTTTTACACACTTCCTACAACCTGTAATTTCTGATAATCTTTTATAACCATTTTTAATCCTATAGACTAGGTACTCTATCTTAATGCAAGTTTCATCTTCAAATAAGCTTATTGAATTTGCACTCAGGAACAAGAGCAATTTACTTCCACTAACCCTTCTACCAATTCACATATCCATTCAAATCTTGTCCTACATATTTCCACTCTGATTTTATGAACTCCAGCCATGTTATCTGAAGACAAAACACACTCCCTTAATCTTTCACAAAACTACTTCTTTTCATATCCAATAAAGTCTTGTATTATATCCCTCAGTCTACTCCTTGGTATACTTATAAGACATAATTTCAAGGAGAACTTCCTATTTGACCAGGACCTGAACAAAATTTTTAGGCTGATATATTTTACCTGAGAATAAAATCAAAATTTTACTTCAGAACAAAGCAGAAACAAAAAATTAAAATATATGTTATCTTAGAAAATTATATATTATATCATAGAAAGTTCAGATTCTTTAAATAATTTACATATTTTATTTATGAGTAAAACTGAGGTAACACATTTCTAGGAAGATATAGCTGGAGGTATGTTTTCACCAACTTTGGCTCATGGAAAGTCCTACACTCAAGTTAAAGTGTTTCAATTTAATTAAAAGAATATTGGGTTTTTATGACTTTTATTAAATCCTTTGGGATATTATTAGGAAAATATACATATGCATATATAGATATATCATACAAGCCTTACTTAAGTAATCACACTATTTGTAGAAATGGAAATGTAGAATTGATGGAATCAGAGTTATCAGGCAAGGTATATATATCAAAAGTATAAGTTTTAGAATTAATTTGATATTAAATATTCACTTAAAAGCATAGTATATGAAAATTAACAGTGGAGTGTTTCGTTTTTCTATAATATTAACACTCCTAACCTAAGATTTTATATTTTGATCTGTCATTTTAATTAAATAATATTGGATTAAAAAAGTAAATGATGCATAAATTTATCATTGTTCACTATATATTTAATACTTTTTCAAATTTTCTGATTAATTTTGAATAGGAATATAGTGTTATAAGCATGATATTTGGACTGACATGATCTTGATAGAATCACAGCGCCAACAACACCTAATGGTTGTGACTCTTGATAAGTTAACATTATGTGTATCTTTTATCATCTGAGGTATTTGTAAAATAGTGACACCTAAGGTATGATGCTTTCATCTGAATGAATAGTTAAATGAAAGGAGGTATTTATTATAGTGTCAAGTGCAGGAATCCATTCTGCAAAGTCTTGCAGGGATCTGTCCAGCAGATCCTGTGACAGCACAAAAATGACTCTGAACACTGAGGTTGAGAAAGGCAGGGGGGAGAACAGCTAAAGGAGCTATCCTCATTTGCTGACTCCCATCCGGGTTTTTAATCTCTTTTCACAAAGCACAAGGTCAGTGTGTACGTGCAGGGGCTTAGAAAGTTTTGGGCTGTGCAGGAGATAATAGAGAGATAGAAAGCCCTAAGTAACAGTGCAGAGCTAGAATGTTCCTGCTGACAACAGCAGGAAATGATAGTGCTGACTTCCTTGCGTGGGCAGGGGAGCAGGCCTCTATACTGTTTCTTAGAAGTAAAAATCAGAAGAATCCCACAGTCAAGTACATTTTAATTATGCAATATATGTGGACACCAATCACATAATATCAAATAATGACTTACAGCTAATTTACACTTTGTAGTCATACTCCGAATCTTTTCAGTTTTATTTTGAAAACTCTTTATTATGAGTTTCTAGAATCACTAAACTATTTTTTTATATGCCACATCATTTATAATAACAGATAACATTTTGAAGTCATTTATACTTATCACCTGTGATTTCTCAACAGTTTACAGCAGTTGAACACTATGGGAATTAGGAATAACACAATGTGCCTAATTTCATCATTTTGGGGTTAACAGAATCTGAAAAGATCCAGCACATCCTCTTCATGCTGTTTCTCCTGATATACCTGATTACCGTGGTAGGGAATGCAGGGGTGATACTAATTACTCACCTTAATTTCGAGCATCACACAACCAAGTAAATTTTCCTCAGTCACCTGTCATTCCTTGACCTCTGGTACTCAAAGGTAATCAACTCTAAAACCTTAGAGAACATACTGACTTCCACCAAGTATATTTCATTCATGGGCTGCTCCATCCAGATGTATTTCTTGTCTCTTTGTTGTCAAACATTTCCCTTCTTTCTTCAATGGCCTGTGAACACTATGCAGCTATTTGCAAACCTCTACACTACCCAGTTGTTATATGTCTATGGGATTATTCTGTGCCATCATCACTGAATCATATGTGTTTGGTTTTACTGATTCATTAGTCATTGTTCTTTACATGAACAGTTTGCATTTCTGCAAATCCAGTGTAATCTATCACTTTTTCTGTGATTTAACCTCAATTTTAGCCCTTTCCTACTCTGACATTCATGGCACCAAGATCAAGATATTCATTTTTTTCTGGTTTAAATGCAATGATATCGCATCACAATCTCTGCTTCCTATGTATACATTCTGTCTACTATCCTGAAAATTAATTCTCCTTCAGGAAAGTGTAAAGCCTTCTCTACTTGTACCTCCCACCTCTGGGACTCACCATCTTTTTTGGCACTGCAATGTTTACTTATTTAAAACCAAAGAATTCCTACTTCTTGGGAAAGGTCAAGTGGCCTCTGTGTTTTATGCTATGGTGGCCCCCATGCTGAATCCACTCATTTATAGCTTCAGGAACAAAGATGAGGAAATTGTTCTCAATAGAGTCATGCAGAAGAGAGTGGGCTCCAGGCAAGTGAAAGGACAGCAATACTGAATATTTAAGTCATCTTTCCTTTCTTTCATATTTGGGTTTTTACTTGTTCACTTTAAATACACAAGTGGCCTTTAATTAGCTGGCATTTTTTTAGAGATATCCTCATTTGCCCAATATGATCTTGAACATTTCCAGGAATGTATTTTCAGAAATCTACATGGTAATTGGAGGACATCAAATATCTGTTAAAGTTGTGGTTTAAATATATGCAGTTTTTAGGAAAACTAATGTGCAAAAATATAATATGTGGTATCTTTCAATCTGTATAATAGATGTCCCCATTCTTGTTCAAGTGTCAAATAATTTTATTACGGATAGTATTTTCAGAAGACATTCCATTTATTCTCTAAAAAACAAATAAAGCACAGTTGTAATGTGTGTTTGCAGATCTCGTGATCAATCAAGGGTGTAAGTTGTACAATCAAGGGTGTAAATTCCAAATTTGCCTTAGGTAAGTCACTGGAACTTTAAATATATGATACTAAATTTAACAAGAAAAATAATAATTCTAAATTCCTAGTTTTTGTAAAGATTATAGCAGTTGATGCACAAAAGTATTTAACATCATTCTAATAAATTTTGGCCACTATCATCATAATACTTACATTATTCAAAATTTTTGAGTGCATGGTACCTTTTATTATTAATAATTTCACTGGTATTTTGCAAATACTTTCAGTTAATCTTACTCATAAATAAATGAAGAGCTAAAAAGGCAAGTCAGCACTATGCTATTTGATCTTAGAGCAAACTATAATCTTGTAATAGAATTAAATTATAGAAAAGAGTACTTGTGAACATTGAAGGTAATTTGAAAATATTTTAAATTATTAAAGAAAATACAATCATACTAAACAGTTTGAATAGTTTCATTCATGGTCTTCTAGGTATGTGCACGTACATATTACATAAATATACACAATTTTAACCATTTTCTTTTTCTCTTTTGCAGCTTTTGGCTCCATTCATCATTATAAACTTCAATCATTCCTATGTTATTTAAATTTGGAATACAAATGTTTTCCTGGTGCATGAATGAAATCAGGAATATCATCTAGCTATGTTTTAATACCTGAAGTTTTGTATATTAATGAGATATATTATATGTATATAGTAATATCTCTTTGTGATTACCAGCTGATGATTTGATTTGAAAACCCTATGATTCCATGATTGTCAACTAGGTTCAGTAATTAGTGTTTCTTTGTTCAATTTTTGTACAATTTAAGAAATCATATACTTTGTCCTGATTTCTACAAGTTTGTTATGTCCTTTAAAAAGTAATAAATTCTTCAGTTAAATTATTTGCTCTTTTGTTTTAACATTTTTAATAGAGTAAGGTCAAATTTGGTGACCTTGCATAAATTTTATCAAATAGTTTGCTAAAATTTCCTTTAAATATTCATCTTCATAGTATGAAAATGCAGTTTTTATTTCTTTGTGCTCTTCAATAAATATTTAAGAAAGTATATTCCTTCATTTTCCAAGTATTTTACTATTTTTATTTAAATGTTAGCTTTGTTTGCTAGTTATATTCTTTTGCATTCAAGTGATTTGCAATCATTTAACTTATGTTAAGCTTTTCTTTGTAGAATTATAATTGTCCATTTTCCTAAATCATTTTAAAAATTAAAATAAAGTTAAAACACTGTTTTAGAAAAAAATTTCACAACCTTTCAGTAGTTCATCATTGTTCAATAAATTTATTCAAATATTAAAATTTGCATTAATTTCCTGAAGAACCTGAATACATAAGAAAAATTTAGCTTCTCGTGCATAATGTCCTTATAAATTGCTGTGTTATGACATATTTTTGCTCTGAAGTCAATATTGCCTAGAAGTTATTTTTACAGCAATTGCACTGTTTTGTTGGCAATTATAGATGTTTTTGATAAGTATTTGTTTTTCATTAAAAACTTTTAAAGCTAATTTCTCATGTTGTGTATGCATATGTTTTCTCTGTTTATGAATGCAATATTTGTTTTTATTTTAAAACTGTAGCAAAATGTCAAATATTTCACTTTGGTTTGAATGGCAAACATATTTTATATATATTTTAATCTTTATATTTTATAATGTATTGAGATTTCAAAGGAGTTAGGAAATCATCTATGATCAGAATTTTTTAAAAAATTTATTCTGTTACTATATATATCATCTAATAATTCCCCCTTTTAATGACTTTCAAATATTTATTTCATTACGGGTAATTACATTCACAATGTTTTTTTACCATCACTATCATCCATAATAAATCTTTTCTATTTTTTAAAACAGGAGTACTGTATAAATTTTTTTTAAATATTTTTTTTTAATTTTTAAAAGATACTTAGATTACATAATTGTTACCCAAAAATTATAGGGATTCCCATATGCCCCACTTCCCACACCTCCCACAACCTCCCACTTAAACATCTTTCATTAGTGTGGCACAAAATCTGCAATGAATATACACATCCTGCACTCTGTCCCACAAAGTTTTGCATGTTATATGCTGATATAAAACGGCCTGTATCTGTCATTCAATGTCTCTCAGGATAATTCCCATGTTCCCAAAAAGCCCCTGTATTACAACTGCTTTTCCCTCTCCCTGCCCCCAAAGCATCCACTGGCCACTGGCTCCACATTAAAGTTGTAATTTCTTCTATTGCTTGAATCACAATATATCTATAACAGAATAACAGTAAGTCCACTCTAGTCTATAGCTCTTCTCCCAATCCTGAGGAGTCTGGGATGGTGATGCCCACTCTACCTCCAAGTGAGAGAAGGCTTATATCCATGGATAAGAAGGATGGGATTATCCTGCCTGCAGCTGCAGACTCTCTCCATTCCCTGGGATGGCCATTGCCATCATCATCTCCCCACCAGGTGTCCTGGGTGAGTACATTGAACTGTAGAGTAGGAGTTGCAGCTCCACTGAGATTCTGGGCCCAGCTGGCAATGGACAGCCCAAATACTCCAGTCTCTGGAAGTACACATACAAACTCCAGCACCACATATAGGTTTGAATAGAAATGACAGATGGACTATGTGCAGGGAAGACATATTTGAATCAAACCGTGTCACTCTCAGGAGCACAGAGTCCAAAGAAAGGCCCACTGATAAGGCACCAAAATCTCGGGCTATCTGCCCTGATATAGGACCCGGGTTTCTCCAGAGCCCTCAGGAGCCCCTTTATTTTGGGTGATATCCACACTGGAAGCCTATGAGGTCTCACTGAAATGTGCATAAGCATTACCTCTGGGATGACCTCCAGACTCACTTTGAAGTCTCTTAGCCATATGAACTCATTTGTCTTTACCTTTTCCCCCTTTTATTCAAGGTCTTTTTCCAGTCATATTGCCAGTTGGCACTTGTTAGTAGTCCTTCTTTGCCAAGGAGAATCATCCCTTGGAGTCATGTTCCACATTGGGAGGAAGGCAATGCATTCATATGCTGAGTTTTGCTTAGAAAGAGGCCACATTTGAACAACAAGGAGGCTCTCAGGAGGCAACCCTTAGGCACACCATAACAATAGGCTAAGTTTCAATTTCAGGAGCAAAGACTCTTAATGCTAGTCATCAAGAACAAGAGCCCATCAGTGGATCATCCTCCTTTGCCAAGTACTGCCCCTGCACTTGGAGGACTGTTGCTATTCCCTTGCAGAATGTGGCAGAGCTCTCCAGGATGGGAATTTAGTATTCTCTCATTTATTGAGTGATTCTCCACCCACTGTGACCATGCCCCATGAGCATTTGAACAATTTTATATACCTTTAATGTATGTTCAGGGGAACTTCTTCCCATGCAACCCCCATCCCTGACAGCCCCCACAAATGATTCTCTCCTGCCCCAGTTGTATCCCTTCTGTGATCCAAAGCTTCTTTAAAGATGAAGCCAATACAATTGCCAAATACAATTAATAGGAAATTGAAATAATAATGATAAGTTTAAATGTAAGAGATAAATACTTGAAAACTTAAAAAATAAAATAAAATAAAATAAAATAAAAGGAATGGGATATTCAAAAATAGGAAAAATTTTTTTTTTTAATTTTTTTGACATTTTGCCTTTTGTCACTGCAATATCTGGTGTCCTCTCTGTACCGTGACACCTCTCCCCTCTCTTTCCCCAGTGCCTCACTATTTTTATTTAATTTTCAAAGAAGTTTTAGGTCACAGCAACGACACACACAGAATACAAGACACTCTCATATACCCAAACTCCTCCCCGTTTCCTCACCCCATATTAAAACCTTTTTGTATGTGGATGGTAGCATTGTTATAAGTGTTATACAGATAGTGAAACATAGCTACTGAACATTGTCAATGGTTTACAGTATGGTTTACATTTAAGGCCAAACCCTTTTATAAATTTTGATAATATTTACCATGTCCTGTGTACATCAATGTAGGTAATGAAAAATATTTCCACTGACCACTAAATTCTCCCTGTTTGATCTCTTCTGTTCTTCCCTCCCCAGCTCCCCAGGGCCCATGATGACCCCCTTGCTTCACTCATTGGATGACAAGATTCATCCATGTTACATGGAACAAGAGGTCTTGACACACTGGTTTGTCCTCCCCTATTAAGAACAACCATCGCTCATAAGAGACGCCCACCTGTTTATTTCTGAGCAAATAGGTCCCCCCATAGATGGGAATCCATCTCCTTCCCACTCATTGTGTGGGTCTCGACCCACTGATACAACACATTATGACAGGATGAACACTCACACACTCCCTAGAAGACTGCTCCAGATGTGCCCTATCTCTAATGAACCCAACCAACACCCTAAACCAGTGATACTTCCTTGTCATATTGTCATAAGAGCATTCCCACCTCAGTACTTTCAATCTCACACCCACAAATCCCAAGTGTTCACCTGGTCCCTCTCCCATCTCTTCCCCCAGTATCCTGGGTATTCTAACCCACCTTTCCCAGTCTATCCACCTGTCAACCCTGTACCACAAAACTCAATAATATCACTACCCACCTGCCCTATCCTTTCAAAATGCAACTACACTCTATCACTTTGCCAAAGATTACAACCACATGGGTAATGGCTCACAACTTTCTCTTCTCTTTCTCTTTCTTGTAAACCTATCTTTCAGACAATAGTTCTCAGAGACTGCTCAACTTCCTTATTTCATATCATATACTGTTCATCCTTCAATGCTGGTTTGCGTATTCAACATAAGGTCTTCAAGATTCATCCATGTTATTCTGTGTGTTAGCACTTTAATCCTTCTTATAGCTGAGTAATATTCCATTGTATGTATGTACCACATTTTATTTATCCTTTCAAATGTTGATGAGCACCTGGATTGATTCCAACTTTTGGCACTAGTGAGCAATACCACTATGAACATTGATGGGCATATATCTGTTCGTGTCTTTGCTTTCAATTCTATGGGTATATACACAGCAGTGGAATCACTGGATCATATGGAAGATCTATAGTTAGTTTTTTTGAAGAACTGCCAAAATGTCCTCCACAGTGGCTGGACCATTCCACAATCCCACCAGCAGTGAATGAGGGTACCCATTCCTCCACATCCTCTCCAACACTTATAGTCTGCTGTTTTTTTTAGTAGCCACCATTCTAATCAGTGTAAGATTGTATCCCATTGTAGTTTTGATTTGCATTTCCCTAATAGCTAGCAACGTCGAGGATTTTTTCATGTACTTTTTAGCCATTTTTACTTCTTCCTTGGAGAAGTGTCCTATTCAGTTCATTTGCCATTTTTAAAAAATGGGTTATTTTTATTTTTATTTCTGAGGTGTAGGATTTCTTTATATATGTGGGATAGTAGGCTTCTATCAGATATACGGTTGCCAAACATTTTCTCCCATTGGGTAGACTGCCTTTTTATTGTCTTAATAATGTCTTTGAGGTGCAAAAGTTTTTTTTTTTTTAATTTTGAGGAGATCTCATTTATCTATTTTTTCTTTTGCTGCTCATGTTTTGGGTGTGTAGTTCATGAAAACATTTCCTATTATAAGGTCCTGTAGATGCTTCCCTACATTATCCTCCAAATGGTCTTTATGGTCTTGGCATTTATATTTAGATCTTTGATCCATCTTGAGTTAATTTTTGCATAAGGTGTGAGATGGTGTTCCTTTCTCATTCTTTTGGATATGGATATCCAGTTATCAAAGCACCACTTGTTGAAGAGGCCATTCTCCCCATCAGAGTGGGCTTGGCAACCTTGTTGAATATCAGATGACTGTATATGTGACGATTTATATCAGAACTCTCAATTCAGTTCCAATGGTCAGTATGTCTATCCTTGTGCCAATACCATGTAGTTTTGATCACTGTAGCTTTGTAGTATGTATTAAAGTCAGGTAGTGTGATACCTCCAACTTCACTTTTCTTTTTCAATATATCTTTTGTAATTCAGGGCCTCTCACCCTTCTAAATAAATTTTATAGTTAGTTTACCAGTTCCTTAAAAAATACAGAGTTGATTTTTATTGGCATTGCATCGAATATGTAGATTAGTTTGGGTAGGATAGACATCTTGATGATGTTTAGTCTTCCTATCCATGAATAGGGAATATTCTTCCATTTATTTAAGTCTTCTTTGATTTCCTTTAACAGTGTTGTGTAGTTTTCTGTATATAAGTCCTTTACATCTTTAGTTAAAATTTATTCCTAGGTAGTTGACACTTTTAGTTACTATTGTAAATGGTAGTTTTTTCTTGATATTTTCTTCAGATTGCTCATTATTGGTATACAGAAATGCTACTGATTTTTGAGCATTGATCTTATAGCGTGCAATGTTACTGAACTCCTTTATAAGTTCTTGAAGCTTAGTTGTAGATTTTTCAGGGCTTTCTACATATAGGATCATGTCATCTGGAAATAGTGAAAATTTTACTTCTTCTTTTCCAATTTGGATGTCTTTTATATATTTTCCTTGCCTCAGTGCTCAAGCAAGTACTTCTAAGACATTGTTAAATAAGAGTGGTGATAGTGGGCATCCTTCTCTTGTTCCCATTCTCAGAGGGAAGGCTTTTAGGATTTCACCATTGAAGATGATGTTTTGGGGGACTTTTCAGATATATGCTTTATCATGTTCAGAAAATTTCCTTCTATTCCTATCTTTTGCATTATTTTTATCAGGAAAAGTTGCTGTAATTTGTTGAATGTTTTTTCTGCATCTATAGAGATGATCATGTGATTTTTTTATTTCAATCTGTTTATGTGGTGTATTACATTGATTGATGTTCTTATGTTGAACCATTTTTGCATACCCGGGATGAAGCCCACTTGGTCATGGTGTATAATTCTTTTTTTATGTTGTTGAAAGCAATTAGCAAGTATGTTGTTGAGGATTTTAGCACATCTAGGCCCATTAAAGAAATTGGTGTGTAATTTTCCTTTCTTGTGGCATCTTTGTTTGGCTTTGATATTAGGGTAATATTGGCATCATAGAATGAATTAGACAATATTCCTTCTATTTCTATTTTTTTTGGAAGAGCTTAAGCAGGATTGGTGGTAACTCTTTCCAGAATGTTTGGTAGAATTTAGCTGTGAATTCGCCTGGTCCTTGGCTTTTCTTATTTAGGAAGTTTTTGATGACCGAGTCTATCTCATTACTTATAATTGGACTGTTGTTTTCATCAAATTATTCCTCCCTCAAAGTAGGCTGCTTGTGAGTTTCTAGGAATGTGTTTATTCCATTAAATTATTATTCTTGTTGACATATAATTTTCAAAGTATCCTCTTTGATACTCTTTATTTCTCTGGGGTCAGCAATGATATCCCCTTCCTCATTCCTCCTTTGGTGTATTTGCATCTGCTGTCTCTTTTTCTTTGTTAGTCTGGCTAAGGGTTTGTCAATTTTATTGATCTCAAAGAACCAGTTTTTGGTTTTGTTTTATTCTAGCACTTTCTTATTTTCTATTTCATTCAGTTCTGCTCTAATCTTGGTTATGTAGTTCTTTCTACTTCCTTTTGAGTTAGGTTGTTTTGTTTTTCCAATTCCCCCAAGTGTGCAGTTAGGTCTTCAATTTTAGCTCTTTCTTCTTTTTTAATATATGCATTTATGGCTAAGAATTTCCTCTCATTACAGCTTTGGCTGTATCCCATAAGTTTTGATATGTTGTGTTCTCATTTTCATTCATTTCTGGGTAGTTACTGATTTCTTTTGAGATTTTTTCCTTGACCAACTGTTTGTCTAAGAGTGTGTTGCTTAACTTCCATATCTTTGGGCCTTATCTGATTCTCTGCAACTTATTGATTACCAATTTCATTCCATTGTGGTCAGAGAAATTACTTTATATAATCTCAATCTTTCTGAATTCATTGAGAGTTGTTCTGTGGCCTAGCATGTGGTCTAACTTGGAGTATGATCCTTGTGCACTTGAGAAGAATGTATAGCCCACAGTATTTGGGTATAGTGTTCTGCATATGTCTATTAGGTCCAGCTCCTCTAATGTATTATTCAGAGTCTTTGTTTCTTTATTAATTCTATGACTAGATGTTCTGTCTAATGGTGATAATGGTGTATTAAAGTCTTCCACTATAATTGTAGAGGCATTTATTTCTCCACTTAGTTTTTCCAGTGTTTGCCTCATGTATTTTGAGGCACCCTGATTAGGTGCATAAATGTTTTGATTTTTCTTTCTTCTTGAAAGATTACCCCTTTTACCAATATACAGTGTCCATCTTTGTCTCTTACAATAGTTTTGTATTTAAAGTCTATTTTGTCCGATATTAGGATAGCTACTCCTGCCCTTTTTATATTTGTTATTTGCTTGTAAAATTGTGTTCCAGCCATTCACTTTCACCCTCTTTGAAGCCCTGGGTCTAAGGTGGGTTTCTTGTAGACAGCATATAGATGGGTCATATTTCCTTATCCATTCTGCAAATCTGTGTCTCTTGACTGGTCATTTTTATCCATTAACTTTCAGTTGGCAGTTTTTTTTTCTTTTAGTACCTAGTCTATGTCATACCATTGTCTTCTTGCCTCCATGGTTTCAGATGAGTTATCAGCACTTAATCTTATTGTGCTTCCCTTGTATGTGATGATTCTCTTTTCTCCTACTGCCTTGAATATTTTGTCTTTGTCTTGAGTATTGGACATTTTGATAAGTATATATCTTGGCATATGCCTGTTGTGATTTAATCTGTTTTGTGTGAGCTGTTCTTCCTGGACATGTACATCGATCTCTCTCAATAGGATTGGGAAGTTTTCAGCCATTGTTTCACTCAACACTTCTTCTATTCCCTTTCCATTCTCTTCTCCTTCTGGGATGCCTATAATGCATACATTTGTGCTTTTTATGTTGTCAGTTAAATCCCTGAATCCCTGCTGGATTTTTTTCTTTTTATCTATCCATTCTATCTGTTTCAGATGTATTGTCTTCCACATCACGAATTCTTTCTTCTTCCTGTTCAAATCTGCTGTTATGTGAATCCAGCATCTTTTTGATTTCTTTGAATTGTGCCATTCAGCACCATCATATCCATTATCTTTTTATGTATGTTTAAAATTTCTTAAGTATATTCTTCCAGTGTCTTCTTAATATCCTTTATCTCTTCCTGCACTTCATTAGGTTGGTCCATTATATTTGTTCAGACATCTTTGATTAGTTGTTTGACGTTCTGCATCTCTTCCTGGTTTTTAGTTTGTTCATTGGATTGGTCCGTGTCTTCCTACTTCTCAGTATGGTTTGTAATTTTTTGTTGCCCTCTGGTCATCTTTTTATCTTGATGGGTTTATTCTGTTGAATAGCTTCTCTCTGTGCTCTAGAGCTTTATTTAGCTGGTGGTTCTGTGTGTGTGTTAAGTTTTCTCTTTGACACTTTGTTCTTCTTGTTCTATTTCCTTGCAGTTTTATGTTTCCTTGAAGGAAAAAGATTAGAGCCAGTGGACACAAAAGATGTAAGAAAGGAAAAAAGATAATAGAAATATTGATAAAAATTAGAAGAGGGGCTGTATTAGACTGTATGAGATATTTAATTCATGTAGCCAGTGTAGAGTAATAGGGGGAAAAAAGTGGAGTACCTCCAATGGAATGAGAAACGAAATAGAGAAAAATATATAGAATGATTTAAAAGGCCAGAATGATGAGGAGAGAGAGAAAGAATAAAGAATGGGCTGAAAGGAAAAATTTAATAAGAATAAAAAAAAGAATACAGACTATACAAGATAGAAATTGATCCCCATTAAGTTGAGGACTAATGAAAAAAGGTGGACTGTAAGAACCACAAAAGAAAGCAGAAGGAAGGATAAAAGATACAGTTGGTAGACAAAATCAGTATACACAGTGAATGGGAAATCAAGGAATCAGAAGCAGAACAAAGAAGAAATAAACTAGCAGCACCTAATTTAAAAAAGAGGTGGGAGGGGAGAGGAAAGAGGAAAGAAAAGCAAGAAACAAACAAACAAAAAAAGAAAAACCAAACAAACACACAAGCTGCAGTCAAACAAAGCTAAGGAAGTACAGCCTTCCTTCTTGGGCCCTTGTGGAAGTTCTCAGCCTGCCTGTCTTCATCAATCACTTACCCTGCAGGCATCTATGTGAAAGTTTTGAGGCAGATTTTAGCAATTAATTTAAGTTAAAAATTTTTTAACTAATTTTTTTTTTTTTTTGGAGAAATAAGGGACTCAAAAGATGATCTCTTGTAGACCACCCTCTCCATTTAGGGGACCGTAAATAGGCTCATGGAAACTTATCAAACACTTCCCACTGCCTGACTCCCCCCAGGGGGGCTGAAATTCTGATACACCTCAGTGCAGAACTATAAAATTGGCTGACTCTGCCCCCTCCTGAGCCAAGCCTCTGTATCATAGGGTGGTTAGATAAATCAGGCTTCCTAAGCACATTCACCTTTCCTCAGCCTGGCACCACTTCAAGCTGGCTGGTTTGATCCCCAAATCTGCAAGGGGATCCAGGAGGCAAACCCACAGAAAGGAAATCCCTCTCCACCCTCTGCTTAAACCCTCCCACTCTCAGAAAATGCTCCCTTTCACCATGTTGCTGGCAGTATTTAGGACTTGCTGTAGCCCTTTTCCCTGAGGGTGGGGCTTAGCATCCATGTCTACAAATTCCAGTTCCGGAAAAACTCACTATTTTATGTTGAGCAATCTACCTAGCTGTCCAGCTCCCTCTAGATCTAAAGTTCTCACTCCATGGGCTCCCAGGAAAAACCACTTGGGCAAGATGGTGTCCCCAATCAGCCATCCTCTGTGAGAGAGATTGTGAGTGCCCACCTAGTCTGGCGCCATCTTCTGACCTGCCCCTATACAATTTATTGTGTAAATATTTACATTATGACTAGACTTTAGTCCATTTACAATTAAAGGAACTACTGATACCACAGGATTTTCTTCTGCCATTTTTACTGTTTGGACTTTACAAATCTTAGTTTTGATTCCCTTCAATACTTTCACTGCTTTCTATTTCATATATAATTTTAGTGTTCCAAGTTGAATCCATTTTCATTTCCTTATGTATATTTAAATGAAAAAACAAAGTATTGTTTATAGTCACTCAAAATATTTCATGCATTTTGTATACATTTCATACATTACAGTAGTTAGATTGGCTTTTCTAAATTGTTTTGTTTCATTTATTGATTTCCTGTTCATAGATTTTCAGCCTAATATCTGCTTTCCTTGATACCTCATTTGAACATTTCTCTTTCTGTGTGACTTTATTATTTCTATGAATTTATGGTTTTTGCCTGATATTAGATATTTCAATAGTGAAAGCTATTCCTACTGAGATCTGGAAAAGACAAGTATGCTCACTGTCACCACTGTTATTCAGTATTTTGCTAGATGTTCCACCTATAGCAATTAAGCAAGAAAAAGAAATAAAAGGGACCCATATAGGAAAGGAAGAAGTAAAACTTTCACTATTTGATGATGATATGATCCTATACCTAGAACATCTCAAAAAGTCCCAAACAAGCTACTAGAAACTAATTAAAGAGTTTGGCAAAGTGGTGGGATAAAAGATTAATATGCAAAAATCAATAGTGATTCTACACTCTACTAATTAGAAATGTGAGGAGGAACTCAGGAAAGAAAATTCCCTTTCAATAGACACTAAAAGATTCAAGTATTTCATAATTAACTTAACCAAATTCATAAAGGAGCTGTATTCAGAAAACTAAAAAACATTGCTAATAAAAAAAAACAGAAGATCTAAATAAAGGAAAGGACATTATGTGTTGATGGGCTGGAAGAATAAATATTGTTAAGATGTCAGTTCTACACAAAGTGTTTCACAGATTCAACTGAATCCCAAAAAATTTCCAATAGTCTTTTTAAAAGAGACAGAAAGGCCAATTATCAAATTTATTTGGGAGCATAAGGGGCCCGTAATAGCCAAATGTCTTAATAAAGATCATTGTTTGAGGACTGTCACCTCCTGATATTAAAGCATATTCTTTAGCTACAATGGTAAAACATCATGGCGCTGTAATAAAGGTAGATATATTTACCAATGTACCTGAATTGAGAACCCAGAAATAGACTCACATATCTATGGTCAAGTGATTTTTGACAAAGTGTTCAAACCCACCCAGCTGTGTCAGAACAGACTATTCAGCAAATGGTGCTGGGTGAACTGGATATCCATGACTAAAGGAAACAAGAAGGACCCCTATCTCACACCTTACACAAAAAATTAAATGAAAATGGATCAAAGCCTAAATATAAAAACTACAACTGTAAAACTCTTAGAACAATATGTCAGGAAACATCTTTAAGATGTTGTGATATGTGATGGTTTCTTGGACCCTTACACCCAAAGTACAAGCAATAAAGGAAAAAATAAATAAATGGAACTTCTTCAAAATTAAACACTTTTTGCTTTGAATGACTTTGTTAAGAAGGAGGTAAGGCAATCTACTCATTGAGAGAAAATTATTGGAAATGATATATCTGATAAGGGTTTGATCCCATGTTACATAAAGAGATGGTGCAACTCAATGATAAAAAGATGGGCAACCCAATTAAAAAATGGTCAAAAGGTTTGAACAGAAATTTTCCAAAGAGATATACAAATGGTCCAAATTTACATAACAGAATGATCAACATTATTACTAGTTAAATGAAGATCGATACTACAATAAGATATTATTTCATGCTTTACAGAATAGCCATTATTAAAAAGGTGGAAAACTTCAAGTTTGAGAAGCTGTGGAGAAATGAGAACATTTCTTCACCATTTATTGGAATGTAAAATTGTACTGCCTCTGTGAAGGAGTTTGGTGGTTCTTCAAATAGCTAAATATAGAATTGACATATGATCTGGCAATCCCACTACTAAGACTATTCAGAAGAACTGAATGCAAGGATTTGAAAAGACTTTTGCACACTGATGTTCATAGTGGTAATATTTATAATTGCTAAAAGAAGGAAACAATCCATCAGCCAATGAATGGATTAAAAAATGTAGCATATGTGTATGATGGAATACTATTAATTTATAAAACAAAATGAACTTGAGATGGATATGACAACATAGATGAACCTTGTAGCCATTATGTTTTGTGAAATAAGCCAGACACAAAAGGACAAATATTGTATGGCCTCACTAATATGAAATAAATAAATGAGTAAATTCATGGATTAGAACTATTGAATATAGGTTAATAGGAGATAGAATGTGGGTGGAGAAGGGGAAGCTGATGCTGAATGCATGCAGAATGTTTAAGTTGGGGAGATTATGAAAGTGGGAAGATGGTTAGAATTGATGGTGACACATTACAATGAGTTTAATGAACACTGCTTATCTATGAGATTGTGGCTAAGGGGGATTGTCTAGGGAGGATAATGTCAGTTGAAAGAAAAATAGAGGATAATCTAGGGACTGTATAATACAGTGATTTCCATGGTGGATGATGATTGTAGTTAATGGTACAAATACAAGAATGTTCCTCTATTACATGGTGTTAATTATATGGGGATACATGGGAAAATATAACTAATTATTTAAATATTTTTACAGCAATGGCAAAGAAGGTAGTATATCAATGCAAAGAGTCAATAATGGGGGTTATGAGGGGTATAGGATTTTCCTTTTGGAGTAATGAAAATGTTCTGAAATGGATTAAGCTGATGACAGCACAACTCTGAGATGAAAACGAGAGCCAATGAATGTATACTGTGAATGGATTGTACAAGGCAGGGAGCTGTATAACACAGTGAACCAAGTGGTGAAAGATGGTCTGTGGTTAACAGTACAAATATTAAAACATTCTCTCATGAACCATAATAAATATACAATATTAATACATGGTGTTAATAAGATAGTTTGTGCAAAAATACACCAAATATAAACTATGGACTTTAAATAGCAGTATTATTATGATGATTTTTTTCATCATTTGTATCAAATGTGTCACAACAATGTAAAGTGTTGGTGGTCAGGCAATTTATGGGCATCCTGATAAGTATGCAAGATTTCTGTGTTAACTCACAACTTAAAATAAATGAAATGACTTTAAATAATCTATGCATTGAGATAAAAGACACAATTATATAATATTACTGATCATTGTTTCTTGTATTTCATTAGTCTGAGACTCACTTCCTCCAGATATTTGTATGACTCTCTGCTTAACCTCTTTCAGATTGTTCAAATGTGATCCTATTCTTAATGAGATTTCTATGAATTATTATTTTTTTTAAGACAGAAAGCCTTACTCCCTCCATGGGTCCCCCTCCATGTCCCCCCCTCCAATTAGTTTTCCTCCATATTACCTATCATCATCTGTATACATGGACTTGGTTGATTATTATCCACATCCAACACAATAGAATGTCATTCTTGTTAGACTGATCTCCTCACGGGTTATTCCAATGGCTCACTACAAACACAGGGACTTTGCACTGGTGATGCCCTTGTTTCTAACACTCTCCTTTCAGGTATATGTATGACTTACTCTCCCCGCTTCAAATCTTTGATAAAATGCCAAAATTTTTTGAGTCATTCCTGACCACATGATTCCCTTTTGCTTTGTTATGCCCTTGCTCCCAAATCTTTCACCACATAGTCTGTCTTATGTTTTCATTTTTAAATATTAATTTTCAAATTCTAACATGACATATCACTTATGTCTGTATATTTCTATGTATATCCAAGATAGAATATGGGGCACAAGAGGACAAATATCTTTTATTATTTGCTATACTGTGTGTGCAATATCTGGTACATAGTAGATATCCATAAAATATTTACTGGAAAAATGAATAAAATGAGTGGCATAATGAACAAAACACATCAAATTTCTAAATACTCAAGCAATGCAACACCTCCCACAACTTTATTAATATATTTAATAATTTCACATTTGTATAGCAACATTTGAAACTTTCTTTCCCAGCACCTGAGTCATTTATTAAAAATTATTACATATAAACCATAAATTTCAATAAATTTTTAAATTTTAACCTATAAGAAATATTTCATCTGAAAAAAACAGATTTTTAATTCAATATTCAAAACATAAAAATTGCAGGAACTTTTAATTTGAAAATTAAAAATAAATAAAACTAAAAATGCATCCTTAAATTTTCTGAGTCAAAAGAAGTAATAAAATATTTAGCTATAGAATGTTTATACAATGGATGGCAATATGAACAGCACATGGCACTGGATATAAGATAAATGATCAC
>JAKSZT010051399.1:246662-261252 GCA_026826555.1 Tolypeutes matacus
GAAGAGGGTAATACAAGTGAAATATGGGGGCATTTTGGGAAATTGGGAATTTTCCTGAATGACATTACAATGACAGTTACAGCCAATCACATACCTTGCCATAACCTACAAAATTGTGTGGGATAAAGTGTAAACTACAATGTAAACTATAATCCATGCTTAGTTACAATGGTCTAAAATGTTTTCATCAATTTTTATCAATGTACCACACTAATGAAAGATATTGTTAATGTGGGAGGTGTAGGAAGCAGGGCATATGGGAATCCCCTATATTTTTATGTAACAATAATATAATCTAAATACCTTTCTTAAAAAAGAATTTTAAAATATATTGAAAAATAAAATTAAATAAAGAAATTAAAAAATGGGCTGGCTTAAAAGAAGGGAATTTATGAGGTCATGGACTTTGATAGTGGCAAAAATCCAAAACTGAGAAGTGAGCAAGCAATTCTTTCTTTCACAAGACTGTGGTGTTCTGGATAGGGCTGCCAGTGATCCTTCAGTTTTAGAATTTCTGTCACTTGTTAATGCATATCAAAATGTCATTCTCTTTCTACTTCAGATCTCTTTGACTTCCAGCTTCTTCTCTGGCTTCCTTTCTCTGTCTGAATTTCATTCTGATTATAAAAGACATCATTAATCGAATTAAAGCCAAACCGATTCAGTTGGCCATACCTCAACTAAAATGTCTTTGAAGGTCCTTTTTAAAATGAGGTCAAACCCACAGAAATAGATTAAGTGTAAAAATGTGTTTACTGAGGTAAATATTTTATATCACCACAGATATCGTATTTTATCTTTTGTATTTAGGTAGTTGATCCAGTATGAGTTAATTTTTGTATATAGTGAGATTAGGGACAATATCCATTCTTTTGCACATAGCTATCTAATTTTCCTATCAATATTTGTTGAAGACCAGATGGCTTAAGACTTGCTCATTTTAGTAAAATGTAAACTGTCAAGTATCTATTGCCTTTGTATATGTACATACATATTTTCTTTGTTATAAAGCCAAAATAAAAGCCACACCTTAGGAGGTGGAGGGGCTCTTCTCTCCATATCAGACAGAGAGTCCCCTGATCCAAAAAAAAAAAAAAAAAAAATTTGTTGAAGATACTATTCTTTCACTGTGCGTACTTGGCACCCTTTTCAAAAATCAATTGGTCATAGACATGAGGATTCTTTTCTGAACTCCCATTTCAACTCTATTGGTCTATGTGTCTGCCTTGTGCAAGTATCAAGATGGTTTGGTTACTGTGGCTTTGTAATAAACTTAAAATTGGGATGTATTAATCCACCGACCGTCTTTTTCAAGATTTTTTTTGTTTTGCTATTTGGGCCTTTAACTTTCTATACAAATTTGTTGACTGGCTTTTCCTTTTGTGAAAAGATGGCTGTTGGAAATTTGATTGGAATGTGTGAACCTGTAAATTTCTTTGGATAGAACGGAACATCTCAATAATATTTAACCTTTCAGCCCATAAACACAAAATGTCCTTCCATTTACTTATGTCTTCCTTAAGTACTTTCATGGTTGTTTTTTGTTTTTTGTTTTTTTTTTTTTGTATAAGCTTTTATACCCTTTGCTAAATTTAATCCTAGATATTTGATTTTTTCTGCTCTTATTGTAAATTTATTTTTCTTGATCTCTTCTTAAAATTGTTCACTATGCATATATAGAAACCTCACTAGTATTTCTTGTTGATCTTATTTTCTGCCACATTGCTGAATTAGATTAGTAGATCTTCATTTTTGTGGATTTTTTTCAGAATTTTCTATACATCAGTTCATGCCATCTGCAAATAGGAAAAGTGTTCCTTCTTTTCCAATTTGGATGTTTTTTTTTTTTTGTTCACTTCCCTAATAAATCTGGGTAGAACTTCCATACAATTTTGAATAACATTCGTGACAGTGGACATCCTAATCTTGATCATGGAGAAAGATTTCTTCAACAACAATGAATATGGTGAGATTTTCATTTATGACCTTTATCATATTCAGTTAATTTCATACTATTCCTAGTTTTCTGACTGTTCTTTTTATCAGTAAGTATTTCTGTTTTACCAAATAACTTTTCTGCATCAATTCAGGTGATTATAGGTTTTTTATTTGTTTTATTAATATGTTTTATTTTATTAGTACATTTTGTTTCTTAGGCAACCACCTTTACCTACCTGAGATAATTCCACTTGATCATAAAAGTGCTAGTGGATTACATTCCTGGTATTTTGTTGAGTATTTTTGTATTTCATCAAATAATAGCTATTGGACCATAATTATATTGTGATATCTCTATCTGACTTTGATAATAGAGTGATGATCCCCTCATATAATGAAGTAGGAAGTGTCCACTCTGATTCAATTTTTTGGAGTAATTTGAGAAAGATTAGTATTTTGCAATATGTGGTATAATTTAACAGTTAACACACTTGGTACTGTTATTTTCTTAGTCGGGAGATTTTTAGTTACTGGTTTGATGTCTTTAGTTGCTACTGTCTGTTGAAATTTCTATTTCTTCTTCAGTTAACATACATAGGTTGTGTGTTTTTAATATTTTATATATTTCATCTAGGTTATCTCGTTTTAGAGGGTACAATTATTCATAGTATCCTCTTATAATAATTTTATTTTGTGGGGTTAATGTTAATGTCACTAGTCTCATTTCTTATTATAGTTATATGTGTTCTTTCTCATTTTCTCTTTGTCAGTCTACCTAAAGTTTTGTGGTTTTTTTTTTTTTTGATATTTACAAAGAAACATTTTTTTATTTTGTTGATGCTTTCTATTGCATTTTTTTCTCTATTTCATTTAGCCCCACTAGAATCTTTGTTATTTCCTTCCTACTGCTCATTTTCAATTTATTTTTCTCTTCTATTTCTAGTACTTCAAGTTGAGAGGTTAGGACTATTTGAGACCTTTCTTTTTTTGTTGTAAGAATTCTGACCTATACATTTTCTCTCACAACTGTCTGCTTCATCCTATATGTTCTGTTGTCTTGTTTTTCTTCATTGGTCTCAAGGTTTTTTTCTAATAGCTTTTGTAATTTCTTCTTTGATCCACTGGGTATTAAATGTGTACTTCTTAATTTTCACATATTAGTGAAATTTCCATGTATCCCTCACTTATTGATTTCTTACATCATTCCAGTTTTGTCAGAGAAGATTCACTATATGATTTCCATTTTCTCAAATTGATAAATACTTGTTTTGGAAGACAGCGTAGTACAGGCAGGACAACTTCTTTAAATCAAAGACTGAAGATGCACAGCAGAAGTAGTGGAGGAAGTGGAAATCGAGAGAATAGTGGAAACAGAAATATTGGAATTCCCATTGCTGTGCCTAAATCTTCACCACCCACTACTGGGCCAGTAGCTGATAGTCCATCTCCACCCCTACCACATCCACCAGACAACATTCCCATGTTTGATGATTCCCCACATCCACCACATCCACCTCCAGTGGATTATGAAAATGAGAAATCTGCAGCAGTTCAGTATAATGATCCATATGCAGATGGGGATCCTGCCTAGGTCCCTAAGAATTATATTGAGAAATTTGTTGCAGTATATGATTATACAAAAGACAAGGATGATGAGCTATCATTTATGGGGGCTGCAATCATTGATGTGATAAAGAAGAATGATGACGGCTGGTATGAAAGATTCTGCCATCAAGGGACAGGTCTGTTCCCCGTGAACTATGTTGAATCAATAGTGCACTATACCGGTTAAACTTTTTTTTTTTTTTTTTTTTGCTTTCAAAGTAGATTATTATTACTCAGACATACTGTGGGACTATTACAGCTAACAGAATTATCTTAATATGTTTTAAAATGTGCCCATATTTTCAGAACATGCTGTTTTATTGGTATCTTTGAATGTCTCTACAAATCTTTGAGGCAGTTTGTGTATTGCTAAACAGCAATTTATATGTGATGCTATCCAGAAGTGATTATGCTTATGTATTTACCTACTCATTGTTAACTTAATGACCAGCTTAAATATTCTGGGAAACAGGGGTATATAAATAGTTAACAAATCATGCTTCAGATTGTTCCATCATCTTTCAGTGCAACATGGTTACTAACACTGTCAGATTAATATTACAATCAGAAAATTTAAATGCTGGTGTTGGTCAGAATTTTTGTTTAGATACTTTCATTCTTGGACTATATATACTATTTGTTTAAAGCATGCAACTTTAAGCACTGAAATATACTTTAAAAATCGAAGATGTTTCCAATTTGTGTAATATTTTACCATGAGTATACATATTTGTCTCTTTAAGCCAATTGTGTCTCTGAAGTCTCCATGTGAAACAAAACAAACAAAGGGTGATCTGTACTGCTGAAATTTGTAACTTAAGTTTTTTAATGAATGAATTGAATTATAACTATTTTCCATTCATACATATGTGAACTATAAGTACACTAAAGTATTTGTCCTTTCTTTCACTGGTTTGATTTTTAAAGAAATAAAGGATACTGATTTATTGTAAAAAAATATATGGTAAAAAAAATATGGATTTTCAAGAACCTAGATTTCCAAAAGCAATCAAGTAAACAAATATTTATTCATTAAGTTACACCATTGTGCTAAGTGTTTAGGAAATAAATTTTCCTGTGATTTTTACACTGAGAAGATGTTTGGGCTACTAATGTACAACTCACGAAAGTCGGGGGTCCTGGATCTCCAGTTGGACCTTCAGGTGATTTTTTGTCTGTTAATTTAGTCCACTTGCAATCTTTAGTAAGCAGTCAGATCAACTACTTAAGTTGTATATAAAGAACAATTTAATATTCCTCCTTAAGTATTCCTACTTGATGTTGGCTGTAGGGGAATTTCTGTTCCTGGTAAACTTTGATTTCGACATCTGTGTCTGCAGTTTTTTGGTGTTGATTGGCCCTATGACCTTATTTCACTGACAAATAGAATTTAGGAAACATTCTTCACTTTCATATTTTCAGCTTTTTTCTTTTAAGGATGTGAATGGTGTATTAGTCAACCAAAAGGGGTGCTATGCAAAGAAATCTGTCGGCTTTTATTAAAGGTATTTATTTGGGGTAGGAGCTGATTGCTACAAGGCACTAAAGAATCCAACTCAAGGTACCATGAGAGGTACTTCTTCAACCAAAGTCTGTTGCCATGTGTTGAAGGAAGATGGCAGGCGATGTCTGAGACGGTATAGCCTTCCTCTTTCCTCTTAAGGCTTCTTAAGTGGGCCCAGCACCTCTGTGTATCTCAGCTGTTGACTGTTATAGAGTTCAGCTTCTTTGCTCTCTTCAGCTGAAAACTATGAGGTGAATGGCTCATCTCTCTTCCCCGGGGGCTACAGGATCAAAGGTGACCAAGTTCTCTCTTTTGGTATCTACAGAGTTCTCTCTATTCCTGTGTCTGCTTCTGTCTGAGTGTCAATTTATATAGCCCGTCAAGGGGATGGGGACTCAACCCTGTACACCCTACTGATGTGGTCAAATGAAAGCCATATTCTTGATTTAATCAGGTAAAATAAAGCCTTTGGATTTAAATCAATCAAAGGTTATCATGCCTAGTGTAATAGACCCGTTAACAAATATAATTTATATCTCTTTTTGGAATTGATAAATTATATCAAACTACCATAAATTATAACTTAATTTTTTTTGGTTCAATTGACCATATTTGAATTTGTATTTTAATCTATTTTTGAAATCTTTATTTTGTTCCCTCGATCTAGGTACTTATCTTTTCACAATTGCCACATTCTGTTGATTATAGCTGGTCATGAAATTAGATTATATGTCTTTTAATTTTATTATTTTTGTAATTTTTTTTGACTTAGCTATTGGTTTTTCATCTCAATTGTGGAATCACATTCTTAATGTCTGCCAAAATGCTTCCTAAATTTTAATTAAGGTTGCATTAAAACTTTAGATTAATTTTGAGTTACATGTAATTGCAAAATATATTCCTCCCTAAAGCGATACATAGCAACATCTTGTGTCTATATGTATATATATATATATGTGTGTGTATACATGCATATATATTTCTTCATTTTAATTCAGATTACATAGCCAATATTACATATTGAAGGTAGAATTTCTGGGTATGGGATTCAACATCCATATAATTTTCAAAATTTTTCTGAGAATTTCTAATTATTGATACTATTCAAAAATTGAACTATATTACTAGTCAATAGAAGTCTAGTGTTCTAATATTCTATCACATACATTGTGAGGATGGTCAATTTGAGTGATGTCCTCAGCCACAGCAGCTCCAGACAGCTGGCGACTGGCACCAGCAAGGCAGGCTTGGTCCCCACTTTATCATTGGGCCTGTGTCCAAAAGCCGTTAATAGAACCAGCTTGCAGCAAATGTTCTTAAAACAACCCTGGGGCTGAGGACATTTGGGAAATAATATAGTATTTTATATAATGTGATCAACATGTTATTCTCACTATTGTATCAATATATTATCCTTACTTCTGTATGCTAAAAAAAAAAAAAATGAGATCATCAGTGCTAATAAAAATCATGGGTCAGCCAGAAGGCAGAGATTTTCTGCTGCATAGTCGCAGCCCAGTATGGACCGTTATGCTTCTCCTCCTCATGTGTTTTTTTGCTTGCTCGCCTCACAAGCCCCTGTCATTGATGCAGTTAAGATAGAGTATTTTGCTTATCTATGTACTGTACCACCTCTACTGTTAATACTTTCTATCCATAGTTTATAATATTTATATCTCATCTACTCTTTGAAATTTTCATTTAGCTTAAACTATCTCTTATAACTCTTAGAAGTTTATCATTGACAATTTATAAAAAAGCATAGTTATTTTTATTAAATTGTTATGAACTCTGTCATAAGTTATGCTTTCACATTATTTCATCACATTCATGTTTATGGGAATTTTGAGAGCATTAAACATGTTATATTTTCAAGAGAGGAACCTGGATTTCAGGATTTTAAATTATTAACCTAATGGCACATAGCTAGTAAGTATAGAGTTAGAACTATGTACTATATGAGTAGATTTCTTTCTCAACCCTATGGCAGATGATTTTCCACTCAGAGTTCTTTTTTTTAATTTTATTTTAACGAGAGACCAAAGCATACTCACATAATAATTGTTATCTTTGAATTGAACATTATTAGATAAAAATTCACATGTGTAATATGGGGGGGAGGGTATCATTTTCTTACTCTTCTGTCCCAGAAGAGAGTGTGTTTCCTCCTTGGGGCATGCCTGTGGACTACAAGTAAATATCAAAATATGAAAACAGCAAAAGATGAATTTCAATGTTCCACATCACCTTGATTTCAATTGCCTGGACCACTCTCTCTTCTGCATGTTTCTAGTAAGAATATTTTTCACTTCTTTGTTTCTTAAACTATAAATTAGTGGATTTAACATGGGGATCACCATAGTATAAAACACAGAAGCCAGTTGACCCCTTCCCAAGGAATAGGACTTCTTTGGTTTGAAATAAGAATTGTAGTGCCATAAATAATGTTGAATTGCAGGAGGTGGGGGGCACAAGTAGAGAGAGTTTTAAACTTTCCTGAAGTGGAATTAATTTTCAGGATATTAGATTGAATGGACCCATAACACAGAGATTTTTTATAAAAGACACTATTACATTTAAATTAGTGTGAATTAATATCATGATTTCAGTGTCATGAATTTCAGGGCAGGATAGAGCTAAAATTGGGGTTAAATCACAGAAAAAGTGATCGATTACATTGGAGTTGCAAAAAATGCAAACTGTTCATGAAAAGAACCTTGAATAATGATTCAGTAAAACTATTCACATAGGACCCAGCCTCATGGACATAATAACTGGGTAGTGAAGATATTTGCAGATAGATGCATAGTGGTCATATGCTATAGATAGAGAAAGGAAGGGCAGAAGGGTATAGAAAATAATGTGTTCATTCTGCCAATCACTTCTTTTAGACAGGAGATTTTACTCCATTTACCTTTAAATGTACTACTGATAATATAACACTTTCTTCTATCCTTTTGATTTTTAGCCTTTGTGACTCTTATACCATTTTGCTCCCTTAATCCTTTCATTAATGCTTGCTTTTATATTTACTTCATTTTTGTGTTGTACCATATTTAGTCTTTTTTCATATATTTTTCTTGTGGTTACCTTGAGGTTAAAATTTAACATCCTGGAAATCGTGGATGTGGATGGCTAAGCCCCACGCTCAAGGCAAAGGGCTAGGGTGAGCCCCGACTCCTGCCGGCTACCCAGCAAGAGGGAGCATACTCCAAGAGTGAGAGGGTTCTGGCAAAGAGTGGAGAGGGGTTTCCTTTCTGGGGGTTTGGTTACCTGGACCCCTTTAGAGCTTTGGGGAGCACACCAGCCAGCTTGAAGTGGCACCAGGCTGAGGGGAGAGGCAAATCTGCTGATGAAGTCTGATTTACCTAACCGCCCTGAGATACAGAGGCTTGGCTTGAGAGAGGGCTGACCCAGCCAATTTTATAGTTCTGCAATGAGGACTATCAGAATTTCAACAACCCTAAGGGAGTCAGGCAGTGGGAAGCACTTAATAAGTTTCCACAAGCTTATTTAGGATTCCCTAGGAGGAAGGGGTGGTCTAGAAGAGGCTTACAAATCATTTTGGTGCAGTGAACTTGGTTGTCTGGACCCCCTAGAGCTTTGGGGAGCACACCAGCTGGCTTGAAGTGGCACCAGCCTGAGGGGAGAAGTGAATCTGCTGAGGAAACCTGATTTACCTAAACACCCTGGGACACAGAGACTTGGCTTGAGAGAGGACTGAGTCAACCAATTTAATAGTTCCACACGGAGGACTATCAGAATTTCAACTCCCCTAAGGGAGTCAGGCAGTTGGTAGTGCTTAATAAGTCCACAAGCCTATTTATGTTCCCCTGGGAGGATGGGGTGGGCTAGAAGAGGTTTGTGAACCATTTCCATGAAGTGAACTCAATCATTAAGGTCCCATTTGAATTTCAAAAGGGAACTCAAAAGGGAGATCTGCTCCTACAGCCTGCTGAATTCTGCTGCAGCAGGAGAGTAAAACCTTCCCAGTGTTAAGTGACTAAATAGCGTTCTGAGGAGCTAACTGACCCAATTAGAAAGGTAACTCAGTGGAGGAATTTCTTCCTTGAATGTATGAGGTCCCTAGTTTGATTCACAGCTCCTGTAAGAGTAGTGATTCACTATAATATCTAACATCCAGCTGACAGTATAGGACAGGTATAACATAAACATTTGTTTTATACTAACTTCTTTTGGGTCCCTTATTTCTCAAAAAAAAGGAAGTTAAAAAATATTTTAACTTTGTTTACTCACTAGAATCCATCTCAAAACCTGCAGAGAGAAGCCTGCAGGGTAATGGATTGATGAACACAAGTAGATTGAGAGACTCCACAAGGGCCCAAGAAGGAATGCTGTTCTTCCTCAACTTTGTTTCACTGCTTGCTTGTGTTTCTGTCTGTGTTTTTCATGGTTTGTTTGTTTCTTGCTTTTCTTTTCTATTTCCTCCCCCGCCCTCTTTTTAAAAATTAGGTGCTGCTTGCTATCTTGTTTCTTCTTTGCTGTGTTTCTTCTTCCTTGATTTACCATTTTCTGTGTATATTGATTTTGTCTACAAATGCTATCTATTTTCCTTCCTTTATCTTTCTATCTTCTGCTTTCTGTTGTGGTTCTTACATTCCACTTTTTTTCATTAGTCCTCAAATTTATTGGTTTTGATTTTTATTTTGTCTATTCTGTTTATTTTTTATTAAATTAACTTTTTCCTTTGAGCCCTTTCTTTACCCTTTCTCTCTCTCCTCATCATTCTGGCCTTTTAACTCATTCTATTTGGTTTCCCATTCCATTGTAGGTACTACACTTTTTTTTTCTATTACTCTACACTGCTTTCATGAGTTAAATATTCATTTTACTGAGTCTTATATGACCCCTCTTCTTCTTTTATTACTATTACTAGTATCCTTTTTCCTTTCTTTCCTCTTTTGATTTCTCTGGCCCTAGTATTTTTCCTTCAGGAAGGAAATAGAACAAGAAGAAAAAAGTGTCAAAGAGAAAACTTATCACACACAAAGAACCACCAGTTAAATATAACTCTAGGGTAGCGAGAGACCAGTAAATGAACAAACTAAAAACCAGGAAGAGATGCAGAACATCAAACAACTAGTGAAAGCTGTCCAAACAAATATCAAGGACCAACTTAATGAAGTGAATGAAGAGATTAAGGATATTAAGAACACTGGGAGAACATAGTGAAGAAATTGTAAACATACATAAAAAGATAATGGATATGAAGGTGTTAATGGCACAATCCAAGAAATCAAAAAGATGCTGGAATCACATAACAGCAGATTTGAACAGGAAGAAGAAAGAATTAGTGATGTGGAAGACAGTACATCTGAAATAAAACAGATAGATAAAAAGATAGAAATATCCAGCTGTGACTTAGAGATTTAAATGACAAAACAAATGCATGAAAATATGCATTATAAGCATTCCAGAGGGAGAAGAGGAGGGAAAAGGAAGAGAAGGAGTGCTGAAGGAAATAATGTTTGAAAACTTCCCACCCTATTGAGAGAGATGGACATACATGTCCAGGAAGCACAACACACCACAAAGATTAAAAATCCCAACAGGTCTACTCCAAGACATATACTGGCAAAATGTCCAATGTTCAAGACAAAGAGAAAATCTCAAGGCAGCAAGAGAAAAGAGAACTGTCACATGCAAGGGAAGCTCAATAAGTTTAGGTGCTGATTTCACATCTGAAACCATGTAGGCAAGAAGAGAGTGGTATGACATAGTCAAGGTACTAAAAGAAAAAAATACTTCCAGCCACAAATTCTCTATCCAGCAATACTGGCATTAAAAAATAATGGAGTGTTCAAAATATTCACAGAGGAACAGAAATAAAGAGAGTATGCCAATAAGAAACAAGTCCTTCAAGAAATGCAAAAGGAAGTTCTACAGGTTCAAAGGAAAAAACAGGAGAAAGAATTAGAGGAGAGTATAAGAACAACTAAAAAGACAAAAAGAGAAATAATATATATATATTATATTATTATTATATATTATATATTATGTATATATATATAATATACATAAACCCAAAGAAAATATGGGTGATGTAAGAAATTCTTTGAGAGTAACAACACTGAATGTTAATGGATTAAACTCACCAGTCAAGAGACACAGATTGGCAGCATGGATAAGGAAATATGACCCATCTATATGTAGAGTGCAAGAAACCCACCTTAGATCCAGGGAATCAAGGAGGCTGAAAATGAATGGCTGGGAAACAATTTTACAAGCAAACAATAACCAAAAATGGACAGGAGAATCTATACTAATATCAGACAAACTAGACTTTAAATGCAAAACTATTGTAAGAGACAAAGATGGACACTATGTATTAGTAAAAGTGGTAATCTTTCAAGAAGAAAGAACAATCATAAACATTTATGCACTTAATAAGGGTGCCTCAAAATAATGAGGCAAACACTGGAAAAACTAAGTAGAGAAATAAATGCCTCTACAATTATAGTGGGGGCTTTAATACACAACTATAACCACTAGACAGAACATCTAGATAGAGAATTAATAAAGAAACAAAGACTCTGAATAATACATTAGAAGATCTGGACCTAATAGACATATACTGAATGCTACACCCAAATACAGTGGGCTATATACTCTTCTAGAATGCACATGGATCATACTCCAAGTTAGACCACATGCCAGGCCACAGAACAACTCTCAATGAATTCAGAAAGATTGATATTATACAAAGTAATTTCTCTGGCCACAATGGATTGAAACTGGGAATAACTAAGGCCCAGAGAACCAGATTAGACACAAAGATATGGGATTAAAAAATCACACTCTTAGACAAACAGTGGGTCAAAGAGGAAATCACAAAAGAAATCAGTAACTACCTTGAAACACATGAAAATGCCAAAACAACATATCAAAGCATATGGGATGCAGCCAAAGCTGTACTGAGAGAGAAATTCATACCCACAAATGCATATATTAAAAGAAGAAAGTGCAAAAATTGAAGACCTAATTGCACACCTGGAGAAATTGGAAAACAACAACACACTAACCCCAAAGGAAATAGGAAGAAGGAAATAACAAAGATAAGAGTTAAACTAAATGATGTAGAAAATAAGAAAGCACTAGAAAAAATAAACGAAAGCAAAAGCTGGTTCTACATGAAGATCAATAAAATTGACAAATCCTTCACCAAACTAACAACAAAAAAAGAGAGAGCAGATACAAATACAAAAAAGAAGGAATGAGGAAGGGGGTATCACTACTGACCCCACAGAAATAAAGAGTATCATAAGAGGATACTTTGAAAATTATATGCCAACAAGAATGATAATTTAGAGGAAATGGACAAATTCTTAGAAAATCACAAGCAGCCTACATTAACAAAAGAAGAAATTGATTAACTCAGCAGTCCAATTACAAGGAAAGAGATAGACTCAGTCATCAAAAACCACCCAATTAAGAAGACCCAGGGCCAGACGACTTTACAGGTGCGTTCTACCAAACATTCCAGAAAGAACTAACACCAATCCTGCTTAAGCTTTTCCAATAAATAGAAATAGAAGAAACATTGCCTAATTCATTCTATGATGCCAGTATTACCTTAATACCAAAGCCAAACAAAGATACAACAAGAAAAGGAAATTACAGACCAATCTCGCTAAAGAACCTAGATGTGAAAATCCTCAACAAAATACTTGCTCATCGCATTCAACAACAAATCAAAAGAATTATGCACCATGACCAAGTGGGTTACATCCCAGGTATGCAAAGATGGTTCAACATAAGAAAATCAAAGCAAAACACCACAGAAAAAGTTTGAAAGAAAAAAAATTTAAAAAATCAAAAAATCAAAAAATATCATCTCTATGGGTGGAGAAAAAGCATTCAAAAAATACAGCACTGTTTCTTGATAAAACACTGCAAAAGATAGGAATAGAAGGAAACTTTTTGAAAATGATAAAGGGTATATACGAAAGACCCAAATATAACATCATCTTCAATGGTGAATTCCTAAAAGCCTTCCCTCTGAGATCGGGAACAAGACAAGAATGCCCACTATCACCACTCTTATTTAACATCGTATTAGAAGTACTTACTTGAGCACTGAGGCAAGAAAAAGATATAAAAGGCATCCAAATTGGAAAAGAAGAAGTAAAAATTTCTTTATTTGCAAACTACATGATCCTATATGGAGAAAGTCCTGAGAAGTTTACAACAAAGCTTCTAGAACTTATAAAGGATTTCAGTAAAGTCACAGGCTATAAGATCAATGACCAAATACCAGAATTGCATTTCTCTACACCAATAATGAGCAATCTGAGGAGATAATCAAGAAAAAAAAATCATTTCCAATAGTGACTAAACGTATCAAATACCTAGGAATAAATTTAACTAAAGATGTAAAGGTCTTATATATAAAAAACTACACAATACTGTTAAAGGGAATCAAAGAAGACTTAAGTAAATGGAATAATATTTCCTGTTCATGGATAGGAAGACTAAACTTCATCAAGATGTCTATCCTACCTAAACTAATCTACAGATTTAATTCAACCCCAATAAAAATCAACACTGTATTTTTTAATGAATTGGAAGAACTAACTACAAAATTTATTTGGAAAGAAAGAGGTCACAAATATCCAAAACATACTTAAAAACATAAATGAAGTTGGAAGTATCACACCACCTGACTTTAAAACATTCTGCAAAGCTACAGTGGTCAAAACTGCATGGTATTGGCACAAGAATTGACATATTGACCAATGGAACCTAATTGAGAGTTCTGATATAGATCCTTGCACATACAGTCATCCAATATTTGACAAGGTCACCAAGCCCACTCAGTTGGGAGAAAATAGCCTCTTCAAAAAGTGGTGCTTGGAGAACTGGATATCCATACCCAAAAAAATGAGAGAGGAACACCATCTCACACCTTATACAAAAATCAACTCAAGATGGATCAAAGATTGAAATATAAGAGCCAGGACCATAAAGACTTTGGTAGATAATGTAGGGAAGCATCTACAGGACCTTGTATTAGGAAATGGTTTCATGAACATCACACCCAAGCATAAGCAGCAAAAGAAAAAATAGATACATGGGATCTCCTCAAAATAAAAAAACTAGTGCACCTCAAAGGGCATTATCAAAAAAAAAAAAAAGGCAGCCTACCCAATGGGAGAAATTATTTGGCAAGCATATATCTGATAGGAGCCTAATATTCTGCTAATATAAAGAAATCTTACACCTCAAAAATAAAAAGACAAACAACCCACTTAAAATAGGCAAGTTACCTGAAAACACACTTCTCCAAGGAAGAAAAACAAATGGATAAAAAGCACATGAAAAGATGCTCAACATCATCAGCTATTAGGGAAATGCAAATCAAAACTACAATGAGATACCATCTTACACCCATTAGAGTGGTGGTTATTAAAAAAACAGCAGGGAGAGGCAAGATGGCGTCAGTTTAGGAGGGTTCTCATTGACTGGCTCTCTGGGGACAGCTGATTGTGGACCAAGTCCTACTTGAGGGTCTGTGCTGTGGGC
>JAKSZT010051399.1:273154-310472 GCA_026826555.1 Tolypeutes matacus
AGGGCTCTGACAGAGGGTGGAGAGGGGTTTAACTACTGGGGATTTGGCTGCATGGGCCCCCTCATAGCTTTGGGGAGCAAATAAGCTGCCTTGAAACAGCACCAGGCTGAGGGGAAAGGTGAATCTGCTGAGGAAACCTGACTTATACAGCAGCCCGCTGACACTAAGGCTTGGTCCCAGAGTGGGTGGGGTCAGCCAATTTTATTGCTCTACACTGACAAGCATCAGAACTTCAGCTCTGCTGGGAAAGGCAGGAAGTGGGAAGGGCTTGATCTGTTTCCACGAGCCTATTTAGGGTACCCTCAGTGAAGAGGGTGATCTAGCAGAGGACTTCTTTTGGGTCCCTTATATCGCCAAACAAACAAAAAAAAGAAGACAGTCACTTTAAAAAACGAATTCCTGTTCTTAATTTGGTTTAATACTGAAAATCTGTCTCAAAACCTGCAGATAGAACCCTGAAGGGAAATTGATAAATGGAAGCAGGCTGAGAGGATCGCAAGGACCCTAGAAGGACCACTTCCTCCTTGGCTTTGTTTGACTGCTTCCTAGTGTGGTTGTTTGGTTTTTCTCTGTTTATTTGTTATCTCTTGCTTTTCTTTCCTCTTTCCACCCCCCTTTCTGTTTTCCTTCATTTTTTAAAAATTAGGTGCTGCTAGCTTACTTCTTCTTTGCTGTGCTTCTTCTTCAGTGATTTCCCATTCTCTATCTATACTGATATTGTATTCCAAGCTATCTCTTATCCTTCCTTCATCTCTCTGCCTTCTTCTTTCTGTTGTGGTTCTTAAACACCACGTTTTCACTAGCCCACAACTTAAGGGTGTCAATTTCTATTCTATCTATTTTGTTCTCTTCTTTTTAAAATTAATATTAGCTTTTTCCTTTTAGCCATCTCTTTACTCTTTCTCTCCCTCCTCAGCATTCTAGCCTTCTAAATCATTATATATATATATTCCTCTATTTGTTTTCCCAGTCCATTGTAGGTACTCCACTTTTTTTCCTATTACTCTGCACTGCCTACACAAGTTAAATATCCATTTCACTAAGTCCTATTTGGCCCCTCTTATAACTTTTTCAATATTACTATAATCCTTTTTATTTTCTCACATTTTTCAATTCCTCTGGCACTATTTTTTTGTCTTCAAGGTAATATAGAAAGAAGCAAGGAAACAAAATAAGAAGAAAAAATGTCAAAGAGAAAACTTAACACACACACGGAACCACGAGCTAAATAAAACTCTAGAGGAGAGAGAGAAGTCAATCAACTGAATAAACACAGCAAGAGAAAATGATGACTAGAGGGCAAGAAAAAATTACAAACCACACTGAGAAAAAGGAAGACATGGACCACTCCAAAGAACAAACTAAAAATCAGGAATATATGCAGAACATTGAACAACTAATCAAAGGTTCCCAAACAAATATCATGAACCAACATAATGCAGTGAAGGAAGAGATTAAGGATATAAAGAAGACACTGGGAGAACATACTGAAGAAATTGTAAACATACCAAAAAGATAACTGATATGATGGTAATCAATGGCACAATTCATGAAATAAAAAAGATGCTGCATTCACGAAACAGCAGATTTTAAGAGGCAGAAGAAAGAATTAGAGATGTGGAAGACAATACAGCTGAAATTAAACAGATAGTAGAACAGATAGGCAAAAAAATAGAAAAAAATCCAGCAGGAACTCAGGGATTTAACTGACAACACAAAATGCACAAACATACACATTTTGGGCAGCCCAGAAGGAGAAGAGAGGAGAAAGGGAACAGAAGGAGTGTTGAAGGAAATAATGGCTGAAATTTTCCCAACTCTATTGTGAGAGATGGATGTGCAGATCTAGGAAGCAAAGCACACCCCAAACAGTATAAATCCCAACAGGCCAACTCCAAGACATATACTTGTCAAAATGTCCAATGCTCAAGACAAAGAGAAAATGCTAAAAGCAGCAAGAGAAATGAAATCCATCACATACAAGGGAAGCACATTAAGATTAAGTGTTGATTTCTCATCTGAAACCATGGAGGAAAGAAGACAGTGGTATTACATAGTCAAAGTACTAAAAGAAAAACACTTCCAGCCATGAATTCTCTGTCCAGCAAAAGTGGCATTCAAAAAGACATATATCGAAAAATACACCCAAATACAGCAGGATTTACATTCTTCTCGAGTACACATGGACCACACTCCAAGATAGACCACATGTTAGGCCACCAAAAAACTCTCAATTAATTCAGCAAGTTTGAGATTATACAAAATAATTTCTCAATCACAGTGGAATGAAACTGGAAATCACTAAGGGCCAGAGAAAAAGGTTAGGCACAAGGATATGGAAATTAAACAACACACTCTTAGACAAACAGTGGGTCAAGGAGGAAATCTCAAAAGAAATCAGTAACTACCTTGAAACTAATGAAAACGACAACACAACATATCAAAACTTATGGGATGCAGCAAAAGCAGTCCTGAGAGGGAAGTTCATAGTCATAAATGCATATATTAAAAAAGAAGAATAAGCTGAAATTGAAGAACTAACAGCACACTTGGAGGAATTGGAAAAACAACAACAAACTAAAACTAAAGGAAGTAGAAAGAAGGAAATAACAAAGATTAGAGCAGAACAAAATGAAATAGAGAATAAGAAAGCACTGGAAACAATAAACAAAACCAAAAACTGGTTCTTCAAGAATATCAATAAAATTGACAAACCCATAGCCAGACTCACAAAGAAAAAAAGAGAACAGATGCAAATGCAGAAAATACAGAATGATCAAGGGAATATCACTACAGACCCCACAGAATTAGAGTATCATAAGAGGATACTTTGAAAAATTATATGCCAACAAGAATGATAATTTAGAGGAAACTGACAAGTTTCTAGAAACGCACAACCTACATTGATGAAAGAAGAAATTGATGAATTCCTCAGTCCAATTACAGGTAAAGAGAGAGAATCAGTCATCAAAAACCTCCCAACTATAAAGAACCCAGGACCAGATGGCTTCACAGCTGAATTATACCAAACATTCCAGAAAGAGCTAACACCAATTCTACTTAAGCTCTTCCAAAAAATAGAAGTAGAAGGAATATTGGCTAACTCATTCTACGATGCCAACATTACCCTAATACCAAACCAAACAAAGATACCACAAGAAAGGAAAATTACAGAACAATTTTTCTAATGAACTTAGATGCTAAAATCCTCAATAAAATACTTGCTAATCACATTCAACAACATATCAAAAGGTTTATACACCATGACCAAGTGGGTTTCATGCCGGGTATGCAAGGATGGTTCAATATAAGAAAATCAATCAATGTAATATACCACATAAGCAGATTGAAAGAAAAAAATCACATGATTATCTCTATAGATGCAGAAAAAGCATTCAACAAAATATGGCACTCTTTCCTTATAAAAACACTGCAAATGATAGGAATAGATGGAAACTTTCTGAAAATGATAAAGGGTATATATGAAAAACCCAAAGCTAACATCATTTTCAATGGTGAAATCCTAAAAGCTTTCTCTCTGAGATTGGGAATAAGACAAGTATGTCCAATATCACCACTCCTATTTAACATTGTCTTAGAAGTACTTGCTTGGCCACTGAGACAAGAAAAGGATATAAAATGCATCCAGATTGGAAAATAAGAAGTAAAAATTTCATTATTTGCAGATGACATGATCCTATACATAGAAAGCCCAGAGAAATTTACAACAAAGCTCCTAGAACTTATAAAAGAGTTCAGTAATGTTGTAGGCTATAAGATCAACACTCAAAAATCAGTAGCATTTCTCTACACCAATAAGGAGCAATCAGAGGTGGAAATCAGGATAAAATGCCATTTACAATAATAACTAACAGAATCAAATAACTAGGAATAAATTTAACTAAAGATGTAAAGGACTTATATAGAAAACTGCACAACACTGTTAAAGGAAATCAAAGAAGAATAAATGGAAAAATATTCCCTGTTCATGGATAGGAAGACTAAAAAACATCAAGATGTCTATCCTACCCAAACAAATCTACAGATTTAATGCAATCCCAATAAAAATCAACACTATATTTTTTAAGGAACTGGAAAAACTAACCACAAAATATATTTGGAAAGATAAGAGGCCCCAAATTGCCAAAGACATATTGAAAAAGAAAAATGAAGTTGGAGGTATCACATTACCGCACTTTAAAACATATTACAAAGCTAGTGATCAACACTGCATGGAATTAGCACAAGGATACACCTACAGACCAATTGAATCGAATTGAGAGTCCTGATATAGACCTTCACATATACAGTCATCTGATATTCGACAAGGCTACCAAGCCCACTCGGTTGGGAGAGAATGGTCTCTTTAACAAGTGGTGATTGGAGAACTGGATATCCATATCCAAAAGAATGAGAGAAGAATACCATCTCACATCTTATACAAAAATCAACTCAAGATGGAACAAAGATCTACATATAAGAGCCAAAACCATAAAGACCTTGGAAGACAATGTAGGGAAGCATCAACAGGACCTTGTAATAGGAAATGTTTTCATGAACTTCACAGCCAAAGCATGAGCAGCAAGAGAAAAAATAGATAAATGGGATCTCCTCAAAATTAAAAACTTCTGCACCTCTAAGGATGTTATTAAGAAAATTAAAAGGCAGCCTACCCAATGGGAGAAAATATTTGGCAACCATATATCTGATAAAAGCCTAATATCCTGCATATATAAAGAAATCCTACACCTTGTAAAGAAAAAGACAAACAACCCATTTAAAAAATGGGCAAGTGACCAGAAAAGACACTTCTCCAAGGAAGAAATACCAATGGCTAAAAAGCACATGAAAAAATGCTCAACATCACATGCTATCAGGGAAATGCAAATTAAAACTCCAATGAGATACTATCTTACACCCATCAGAATGGCAGCTATTTAACAAACAGCAGACTCTAAGTGTTGGAGAGGATGCAGAGGAATAGGAACCCTCATCCACTCCTGGTGGGATTGTGGAATGGTCCAGCCACTGTGGAGGACAGCTTAGCAATTCCTCAGAAAACTAACAATAGATCTTCTGTATGATCCAGCAATTCCACTGCTGAGTATATACCCAGAAGTACTGAAAGCAAAGACATGAGCAGATATATGCACACCAATGTTCATAGCAGCATTGTTCACCATTGCCAAAATCTGGAATCAGCCCCGGTGCCCATCAACAGATGAATGGATAAGCAAAATGTGGTGCATACATACAATGGAATATTACTCTGTTGTAAGAAGGAATAAAGTGCTAACACACAGAATAACGTGGATGAATCTTGAAGACCTTATGTTGAGTGAAGCAAGTCAGGCATTGAAGGATGAACAATATAAGACCTCACTGATTTGAACTGAAGAAAGTGAGCAGTCTCTGAGAACCATTGTCTGAAATTTAGGTTAACAAGGGAGAGAAAGAGAAGAGTAGGCTTTGAGCCATCACCCATATGGACATAACTATGGTAAAGGGGTGGAGTGTAGTTGCATATTGAAGGATAGGACAGATGGGTAGTGATATTACTGAGTTTGGGGGTGCAGGGTCGACAGGTGGGTAGATTAGGAAGGGCAGGTTGGAATACACAAGGCATGTAACTATGAAACTTGTCATGCATAAGTCAAGACAGGGGAGTGTCATATGCCCCAGGGGGATGGGGAGGAAGGAACAGTTAACATTAAAAGGGGTATTTAGTGGTTATGGGAAAGGTTTTTTATTACCTTACAGTAATGGACAGAGGATATGGTAAATATCATAAAAAATTATTAAATTGTACCATCTAAATTGTAAACTATATTGTAAACCATTGACAATGTTTAGTTCTATATTTTACTATCTGTAAAACAGTTATAACAAAGTTAACATCCATTTATTTTAAAAGATTTTAATATGGGGTGGGGAAAGGGGAGGGAGGTTGGTTATGTGGGAGTCTCTAGGATACCGTTTGTGACTTTGCTATGACCTAAAACTTCTTTAAAAATTAAATGAAAATTTGGGAGACACTGGGGAATGAAAGGTGTCATGGTACACTGGACATCTGATAATACAGTGATAAAAGGAAAAAAGAACATTTTTTTAAAAAAGGAATTTTTTTGTTTTTCCCATTTTTTTGAATGTCCCTATCCGCTAAATATATTTTACTTTCATTTTATTTTATTTTATTTTCTTCTGAGTTTCCTTATACTTATCTCTTACATTTAAGCTTATCATTATTATTTCTTTTTCCTCTTAATCTTATTTGTTTATTATATGAGCTTCATGTTCAAGGAAGGTTTAGATCACAGAAGGGTTACAATGGGTGCTGCAGAGGAGCATTGGTGGGGGGTGTCTGGGAGGGGGGTTCATGGAAGTAAATTCATCTGAATATATATGAAACAGATATAAAATTATTCAAATGATCAAGGGATGGGACATGGTCACGGTGGGTAGACAATCACTCAATAAATGAGGGAATATTAATTCCCAGCCTGGAGAGCTCTGCCCCATTCTCCAAGGGAGCAGCACAGTCCCCTGGGTCCAGGGGCAGTGTCTGGCAAAAGAGGATGGCCCACTGATGGGTTCTTGTTATCGATGACTAGCCTTATGAGTCTTTGCTCTGGTAATTGAAACTTAGCCTACTGTTATGGGGTGCCTAAGGGTTGCCACCTGGGAGCTTCCTTGTTCCTCAAATGTGACCTCTCTCTAAGCCAAGCTCAGCATATGAATGCATTAACTTCTCCCCAACATGGGACATAACTCACGGGGATGAGCCTCCCTGGCAACGAGGGATTAATACCAAGTGCCAACTGGCAACACAAGTGGAAAAAGACCTTGAATAAAAGGGGGAAAAGGTAAAGAGAAATGAGTTCATGTGGATAAGAGACTTCAAAGGGCATTGGGAGGTCATCCCTGACGTAACATTTATGGCACCTAAGTAGGATCTCATAGAACAGCAAAGTGGATATCACCCCACACAGAGGGGCTCCTGAGGGCTCTGGAGACACCCAGATCCTATATAAGGGGGGATAGCCCCAGAGATTGATGCCTTATTAATGGGCTCTACTTTTGAATCTGTGCTCCCGAGTGTGACAGAGTTGGACTCAAATAAGTCCCCCCGCACATGGTCCAACAGTCCCTTCTATTCAAACATATATGTGATACTGGAGATTTTAGGTGTACTTCCAGAGACTGGAGCCTCTGACCTACCTATGTGCCAGCTGTGCCTGGAATCTCGATGGAGCTCCAACTCCTACCCTACAGCTCAATGGACTCATCCAAGTCACCTGGTGAGGAGACGACAATGGGCAAGGCCATCCCAGGGATTGGAGCGGTCCTGCAGCTGCAGGCAGGATAATCCCATCCACTGTTTACATGGGATATAAGCCCTCTCTCACTTGGAGGTAGAGGGGACATCACCTTCCCAGTCCCCTCAGGATTAGGGGAAGAGGTATGGACTAGATTGGACTTAATGGTATTCTGTTGTAAACATATTGTGATTCATACAATGGAAGTAATTATAACAGTGGGGTGGAGCCAGTGGCAACTGGATGCTTTTGGGGCAGGGAGGGGAAGGGCAATTGAAAAACAGGTGCTTTTTCATGACTTGGGGTTTGTCCTGAGTGGCGTTGTGGTGACAGATGTAGACCATTTTACATCAGCGTATACCATGCAGAACTGTGTGGGAGAGAGTGTAGTCTATGATATGAACTGTGGCCTATGCTTGGTGGCAAGGCCCTAGGATGTGTATATCCATTACGGGTGATGTGCCACTTTGATGAAGGATGTTTGTGTGGGTTGTTGTGTGAGGTGTGGGAGGTGGGGAACATGGGAATTCCTGTAATTTCTGTGTAATATCTAGGTAATCTAAGCACCTATAAAAATATATATTTATAAAATAACATTTATATAAGCAAATGCATATATATGCATATATATTTACATATCATTTTACAAATATTGGTATGTATTGTGTAAAATTTGATTTTTACCCACAATAAAAATAAATGAAAAAAAAGAAAACAGCAGATTGTAAGTGTTGCAGATGATGTTGAGGTATGGGAACCCTTATCCACTGCTAGTGGGATTGTGAAATGGTCCAGCCACTGTGGAGGACAGTGAGGTGTTTCCTCAAAAAACTAAATATAGATCTTCCATATGATCCAATGATTCCACTGGTGGGTATACACCCAGAAGAATCGAAAGCGAAGACACAAACAGATATATGCACACCAATGTTCATAGTGGCATTCTTTACTATTGCCAAAAGTTGGAATCAAATCAGGTGCCCATCAGAAAATGAATGGATAAACAAAATGTGGTACATACATACAATGGAACATTACTCAGCTGTAAGAAGAAATAAAGCACTAACACACGGGATAACATGGATGAATCTTGAAGACCTTATGTTGAGTGAAGCAAGCCAGGCATTGAAGGATGAACAGCACATGACTTCACTGATATGAATTAAGGAAATTGAGCAATCTCAGATAGCTATTGTCTGAAAGATAGGTTTACAAGAAAGAGAATGAGAAGAGAAAGTTTGAGCCATCACCCATACTTATGCAATCTATTTTAAAGTGATAGAATGTAGCTGTGCATTGAAGTGATAAGAAAGGAGGGTAGTGATATAATTTGGTTGAGTGGTGCAGGGTTGACAGGTAGATAAATTGGGAAGGGTGGGTTAGAATACCCAGGATACTGGGAAGAGGGTTGGGAGAGGGCCCACTTAGCGGGACAACCAGATGAACACTTGGGATTTGTGGGTATGAGGTTGAAAGTAAAGAGGTGGGAATTGCTTATGGCAATATGAAAAGGAATGGTCACTGCTTTAGGGTGTTGTTTGGGGGCGGCATTCATGGCAGGGCACAACTGGACCAGGCATCTAAAGAGTGTATTAGTGTTCATTCTGTCATAATGTGTTGTTACAGTGGGTGGAAATCCACATAATGAGAGGGAATGTGTTGGGCTCCCAATTTTGGGAGGACTGATTCATTCAAAAATAGACAGGCAGTGGTCTCTTAAGAGCAAGGGCGGTTCCTAAAAGGGGGGAAAAAAACAGTGTGTCAAGACCTCTTATTGCCTGTAACTATGAATCTTGTCATCCAATGAGTCAAGCCAGGGGGCTGTCATGGACCCCAGGGGGGTGGGGAGGGAGGAGCAGAATATCATACAGGGGGTATTTAGTGGTCACTGGAAATGTTATTCATTATCATACAGTGATGGGCACAGGATGTGGTAAATATCATTAAAATTTATAAAACTGTGCAGTCTAGAAAGTAAACGATATTGTAAACCATTGACAATGTTTAGTAGCTATGTTTCACTATTTGTATATCAGTTATAACAATACTAACATCCATATATAAAAAGGTATTAATATGGGTTGAGGAAAGGGAGAGAGTTTGGGTATTGAGAGACTCTTGTATCCTGTGTGTATCTTTGGTGTGAACTAAAACTTCTTTGAAAACAAAATGAAAAATGTGAGACACTAGTGAATGAGAAGGGGAAGATGCCACAGTACAGACTGGATACCAGATATTATAGTGATAAAAGGCAAAAAGTAAAAAAAAAATTGTTTTAATTTTTTAAAATATTTTTCATTTTTTTAAATATCTCAATCTTTTAGTCTTATTTTATTTATAGTTTTTTTATGTTTTCATGTATTTTATCTCTTACACTTAAACTTATCATTACTATTTCATTTTCCTATTTATTGTATTTGGCTTCATCTTTAAAGAAGCTTTGGATCACAGAAGGGTTACAACTGGTGTGGGAGAGGATCATTTGTGGGGGGGTGTCAGGGATAGGGGGTGCATGGGAGGAAGTTCACCTGAACATACATATAAGGTATATAAAATTGGTAAAATGTTCACAGGGCATTGTCCCAGTGGGTGAAGAATTACTCGATAAATGAGAGAATACTGAATTCCCATCCTGGAGAGCTCTGCCACATTCTCTAAGGGAGCAGTAACAGTCCCCCAAGTGTAGGTGCAGTGTCTGGCAAAGGAGAATGATCCACTGATGGGCCCTTGTTATTGATTACTAGCCTTTTGAGTCTTTGCTTTTAAAATTGAAACTTAGCCTATTGCTATGGGGTGCCTAAGAGTTGCCTCCCAAAAGCCTCCTTGTTGCTCAAATGTGGCATCTCTGTAAGCCAAACTCAGCATATGAATGCATTACCTTCCTCCCAGCGTGAGACATGACTCCTGGTGATAAGCCTCCCTGGCACTGAGGGATTACTACCAAGTGCCAACTGGCAATATGACTGGAAAAAGACCTCGAATAAAAGGAGGAAAAGGTAAAGATAAATGAGTTCATATGGCTAAGGGACTTCAAAATGAGTCAGTAAGTCATCCCAGAGGTAACACTTATGCACATCTCAGTAGAACGTCATAGACTTCCAAAGTGGAAATCACCCCAAATAGTGGGGCTCCTGAGGGCTCTGGAGATGCCCATGTCCTATGTCAGGGAGGATAGCTCTAGTGTTTGGTGCCTTACTAATGGGTCATACTTTGGAATCTGTGCTCCTGAGAGTGACAGAGTTGGACTCAAATATGTCTTCCCTGCACATAGTTCATCTGTCCCTTCTATTCAAACATATATGTGGTGATGGAGTTTGTAGGTGTACATCCACAGTCTGGAGCCTTTGGACTGTCCATGTGCCATCTGGGTCCAGCTTATTGGTGGAGCTGCAACTTCTACTCTAAAGCTCAATGAAATCAACCAGGACAGCTGGTGGTGAGATGATGATGGACAATGGCCATCCCAGCGAATGGAGATAGTCTGCAGCTGTAGGCAGGGTAATCTCATCCAACTTATCCATGAGATATAAGCCCCTTCTCAACTGGAGGTGGAGTGGACATCACCATCCAAGACCACTCAGGATTGGGAGAAGAGCTATGAACTAGAGTGGACTTACTGGTATTCTGTTATAGACATATTGTGATTCAAGCAATGGAAGAAATTACAACATTAATGTGGAGCCAGTGGCCACTGGAAGCTCTGGGGACAGGGAAAGGGAAAAGCAGTTGTAATATAGGGCTTTTTCGGGACTTGGGAATTGTCCTGAGTGACATTGCAATGACAGATTTAGGCCATTTTATGTCACCATATAACATGCAGAATTGTGTGGGAGAGAGTGTGGTCTACCATGTGAACTATGATTCATGCTTAATGGCAAGACCCCAGGATGTATTTATCTGTTGAAGTTGATGTGCCACACTAATGAAGGATGTTTATGTGGGAGGTTGTGGGAGGTGTGGGATGTGGTGCATATGGGAATCCCTATATATTTTTAATGTAACATTTATGTAATCTAAGTATATTTAAAAAAATAAAAAATAAATATTAAAAAAAGCATGAACCGAGTATATGCTGTCTGCAAGAGATTCACTTCAAATACAACAATACAGTTATGTTGAAATGAATGGATGGAAAAAATATACACTGTGTAAGCAGGAACTAAAAGAGAGCTAGGGTATTTCTACTAAAATAGACTTTAAGTCAAAAATATTCACAAGGAAAAAAGATAAGCATTATATACTGATGCAGGAAACAATTCAACAAGAAGATGTAACCGTTTTATATACATATATGTACCTAACAGCAGAGACACAAAATATATGAAGGAAATATTGACAAATGTGAAGGGAGAAATTCAAAGTTCTGCATTAATAGTAGAAGACTTAATCCACCATTCTCAATAATGGATATTCTAGTCTGAAAATTAACATGCAACTAACTAGACTTAACAGACATATATAGAACCCCTCACTCAAGAAAATCAGAGCACACATTTTTCAAAAGCCCACCAGGACCATTCTCCAGGGTAGACCATAAGTTGGGTAACAAAAGAAATTTCAATAAATAAAAAATTATTATACCATTCAATGTATATTCTCCAACAAATACAGAATAGAGCTAGAAAACAAGAGAGGAGGAATTGGAAAATTCACAAATATGTGGAAATTAAACAACATACTCTTAAAACAATCAATGGGTTAAAGAGGAGATCAAAAGCAAAATTAGGAAATATTTTGAGCCAAATGAAAATGAAAATATAGCATACCAAGTCGTATGGAATGCAGTGAATGTAGTGCAGATAAGGAAATTTAAAATTGTAGATGTTACATTAAAAAAGAAGAAAGATCTCAAATCAGAGACCTAACTCAAAACTGCAAGAACTAGAAAAAGAAGAGCAAATGAAATCCGGAGGGAAAAGAAGGAAGGAACTAAAATATTAGAGGAGATAAATGAAATAGAATTTTAAAATTAGAGAAATTCAACAAAAACTAATGCTAGTTCTTCAAAATGTTATATATTATGGATATATTCCTGCTGTTAAAGGAATGAGGAGCAGACAATTCCACATGCAGCCCATAGGTATTTTGAATCAATCTTGAGGTCACATAATTTTTTCAAAACATTATTCTGTAAAGTATTTAAATTTTTAATTTATGTCAAGCTTAAATTTCACAATACTGATATGGTTCCTAACAGTAAGAGAAAAAGCCATCTGGAACAGAAGGAATGAGAGAAGGAGCCCCATTCCAACATTGTTCTGGGAAAGATAAGTTGACGATTACTTAGCAAAATTGCCAATATAAGGTGTGATGGTTAGACTAATGTGTCAAAAAAGGCCAAGTAATTGTGTCCAGGTGTTTGGTCTAGCAAACATTGGGCTAATTGTAATACAAGAACATTTATGGCCTTTGCTCACCTGTGAGTTTACTGCATGGATGGCCAGTTAAATCTGCATCAATTAGAGAGATTGCCATCAACATTGGGGTGATGCTTTTATCCAATTAGTTAAATGCCTTAAAAGGGGAAGGGATTTCAACATTCAGAGATAATTTCCCAAATCATCTTTGACAGCCAACTTCTCCCAGAATTTCATCAAGGACCTTCATTGGACTTTCATCGGAGCCCGTGGTTTGCAGTCTACCTGCGGAACCTGGACTTGTGCATCCCCATGGTCACGTCAGAGACTCATAAAATCTCATATTATTGAAAGATACCTCCTATTGATTCTATTTCCCTATAGAACCCTGACTAATACATAAGGCAAAAATATTTTCATAGAATTAGTGGGAAAATGAATAAAGGCAGAGAAATGAGAAATGCTCATATGAGTTCTAAGGCAAATAGTAAAAATTTGTTGTCTGTGTATTGGAAAAAAGTAAAATAATGAAAAACAAATTAGAACCCACAAACCACCTATTCTAATTAATTAGATATTGTGAATGACTATAACAGTATAAAATATTTTAAAATTTTTCATTTAATTAAATGTTTGACTTCACTGGGAAACCCCCAGTTTTTCCTTTATATTTTAAAAATGCTCCCAAATGGCTCCCTGACAATATCATATTTTTTCTTTATTTATTTTATTCAGATTCCATGACCAGCTCTAATGATCCACTAAGATAGATAGTTTTATTGTGGGATCTAGGGATTCAAGCAATTTTCATAATTATGATAAGAGTTTTTTATGTATATAGGCAGGTATTACTCTACAGATTAGTATATGGTATGCCCAAGAGGAGGAAAAACCATATAAAACTCAAATCCTATGACTTTTTAACTCTACCAGTCTTCTAATATTCTAATATTCTATTGCAGTTATAGATAACTGTAATAGAATATTACAGTTATCTATATACTGCCCAAATTCTCTTGTATCCTTGCCCATAAATTTATTCCCCTGTCAGACTTTCAATGAGCTTAAACAATCTGTCATGCCACTTTTAAGTGTAGCACATTAAAATTTCAATAATAAACCTTATAATATTTATTAAGCAATTATAAATTATGTCATATGTTATGCTTTCATATCATTTTATAGCATAAATATTTATGGAATTCTTGATGAATTAAGGAAGTTATATTCCCCAAAAGGAGAAATTGGATTTCATTGGGCTTATGTTATTAATCTAATGCCACATATCTAGTATGTATTAGATGTAAGACTAAGGACTAGAAATATAATCATCTGATTACTTTTCCAATCCGATGTCATACGGTTTTTCCACTGAGGAATAATTTTTTACTGAAAGGCAAAGTACATTCATGTAGACATGTATATCTTATAGTTCACTGTTCCAGAAAGTTTCATGGCTTTATTATGAAGAAAACATCTCAAATTCTTGCTTTTCTTTTGAAGAAGAGAGTTGCGTTTTCTCCTTGTGCATCTCCTCTCTTTCCAAGAATTGCTTAATGAAATGGCGTGAGTATCCAAGGGCATTATACTCACTGTCTATTTTAGTTGAATGACTAGTTCACTTTCAGAGGTAAGAGGAAAGGTTTTTCGTCACTTACACAATATTTTAGAAAGTAAAATCCTCAATCTCAAACTAGAGTATGTACATTAATATTTAGATTCAAGATAGTGTGTTCTAGTTGTCACACACTGTATTTTTTAAAACATTTTTAAAAAATCAATTTTATTGATACATATTAATAAAGCATACAATTCCTCCAAGGTATACAATCAATGGAATTTGCTATAATCATATATATGTGCATTCATCACTTCAAACAATATTAGAGGATTTTTAAAATTGAATTGCTTTAAAAATAACTGACTAACAGAAAACTACTTTGATGCCTTGCAGCAGATGATTCATATATAAAAGTAAAATTTATGACAAAACAGTATAGAGAATGGGAAAGAGAATTCTATCTTTACTCCTCAAAGTTTAATAATCCGTTGAGCAACTATTATGGAGAGAGAAGACAAATTGCCAAATAAGGGATAAAACTATAGTTTCCCACAAATATTTAAAAGATAGTAATAAAATGGTGTTAAATTTAATAACTTAGGTTAAATGTCCAATTCCTTAAAAATGCTCACAGCAGAAAAATAGGTTACTTGACAGGCCAATATCCAAGAAATTGGATATTACCTTAAAAACCTTCCACATGAAAAAATTCAGGAGTTCTTTTCCAAACGTGAAAAGCTCACTTTTCCATTAGTTGGGAAGTAGACAGAGTACTAAATGAAAAGTGTTCAACCACGCCAAAGAAGTCAACCTCTTGGGAGTAAGTACAGCAACAACATGGAAGAATCCTTGGTCTCGGGGTTACTTCTCAGAAAAGAGCATACACAAAGCCTAGTCAGCTAAACTCTTCAAGTCTACACCAAGGATGATACTCTACCTTTTATTGAGACACTCTATTTCTGAATCCCTTTCTTACACAAGGATAGCTTGTACCTGACCAATACAAGTTCTCTGCAGCCCAATTACATCACTTGATAAATCACTCTTTTCTTTACAGAGTTCTTCCTGTTTGTAAACAGGACTTTACATGTATGTTGATGTATGTTACATATATGTTGACAAGATTTAGCTGGTATTGACAAAGTCACACTGTCTTCTTTCAACAGGTGTAGAGAATGCCTGCCAGTAATATATACCTCTCTATGACCCCTGTTAATTTTTGTTTATTTTAAAAATCTGTATGAAAGCAATGGAATCTGTTTTTTCTCTAATATCAATAATATACATTTGTGGAAAAACAGTCATATCATAGACATTCATAGGTGATGAAGAATGTAAGTTCTGCCCTCAGGCTGCCTTGATTCAACTGTATGTTTTTCTTTTAACTTGTTACCTGACCATGAAGAATTATGTAATCTCATTGTACCCCAGTTTCATCATCCATAAAATTCATCTTTTCATTTTTGAGGTACTATTCTAGGTGCTGGAGATCAAACTTTGAACAAAATGGGTAAAAATCCTGAGTTCACATGCTTTCATCATGCAGCAAACAGAAAAAATCAAAAGGCATAAGAAAAATATATGGAATGTTAGATGGGGTAACTGTCATGGAAAGCAAATACAGTATGCATAAGGGATAGGGCAGATATGATTTTATATAGCATTGTAAGAGATGATCTTATGAGGAAGAGAACGAGGATGAAAACATCTGTGCAGATAACAGGGTGAAGGGAAATTTGGCAAGAAGAAAAAATGGAGAAAGTCCAGGCAGCATCAAGACTAATGTGTTTAGCAAAGCATCAGTAGGTAAGTATGGTTGCTTCAAAGTGAGCATGAAGACACAACAATATAGCATAAGTTCATAGATGTAGAAGGAGGGCAAAATATTTTAGATCTGGAGGTTTTATAAAAGTTTTGCTTTTTACTCTTATTGTGGTGGGAAATCTTACAGGTTTTGTGAATGAAAGAGAAATGCTCCAACCTATTTTTTAATATCAACACTGTGGCCTTACATTGAGATTAGACTCAAGAGCTATAAGCCAGTAAACAGTAGGCAAAAATAATTCAAAGATTGGGGTGATGGTTCTTCAGGCCAGGGTAGTAGCAGAGAAGGTGTTGAGAAATAGTCACACACCAGATATATTCTGGATATAGAATCATTATGATATGCTGCTGGACTAGATTTGATGTGTATGACACAGAAAATTCCAGGATGATTCTTTTTATTAAAATTTTATTTTATTATTATTTAAAAATATATTTAGTTTATATATATATTACATAAAAATATAGGAGATTCCCATATGCCCCACTCCCCTCACCTCCCCCAATTTCTCACATTGACAACACCCTTCATTAGTGTGGTACATTCATTGCAATTGATGAACACATTTGGGAGCATTGCCACTAATCATGGATTAAAGTTTACATTGTAATTTACACTCACTCCAACCCAATTCTGTAGGTTATGGCAAGATATATAATAGCCTGTATCTGTCATAATGTCATTCAGAACAATTTCCAAGTCCCAAAAATAGCCCTATATTACACTTGTTTTTCCCTCTCAGAACCTCCAGTGGCCACTGCTTTCATATCAATGAGAAAAATTCCATTGCTAGAATCACAATGGCTTTCCATTACCTGAGATTAAATTGTAGATATTAGAAGTACTTACCTGAGAGTTATCTTGTAGAAATAAACTATGTAATTTATATATCTAAAGACCTTTAAATATTTTCTGACAACTAGTTGAGGCCAAGTAAATATAATCTAAATTTTCCATTATTATATAATATTAAGTATTTACTAACAGTTATTGCTCAGATATTGTCATGCCTATTTTTACCTTAAATTTTATAATTATTTGAATAATTTAATCTTTGCTATACCATCCTGAGCAAAAGGATAATGCCTTAAAAATGCTTCAGACCACATCTTACATAAAATGTGATATGCACTAATATAAATAGGGAAATGGAGGGAATTTGAAACAGTCTACTGAAAACAATAGACTCTTTACACATTTCACAAAGGTTATATTACATTCAGTTATTAACACTTTAATGTTTCCTGGAATATTTTAAGAGGATAGCGTAGTCAGAATTTATTGCAATCTGAAGCATTCCCTGAATTTATTCTTATCTCAAATATTGGAGGATATGTGGACCACCGTTGAGAATACACACCAACAGGATACTTTTCAAAATTACAGACTTATACATAAATGAGAGCAAGGCCAGCATAAAGACCAGAAAAAGAGCTTAAAATATAAGAATAGATTCATTACATGTACATGATGAGAGATTAGTAAAAAGAATCATATTTTAAAAATAATTGATTAACAAAGACATCTCTAATTGCAAACATAAAATGGAGGGATTGCATTAAAAATAGATTCTAGACAAGCTAGAGTTCAGAGCAAAAATAAGATGCAATGCAGCAATTTATTTGGATATTATATATAAGTTAAAATATACATATAAATACAGGATGTAGAAAATAATGCATTTTTAAATTATTTGAAAAAATTAATGAACAGTGAAGAACTAGTGCAAAGTCACAAAACTTTGATTCCAGAGATAGAGGTTAAAATTTATTTTAACCATTCACAAATACTTTTGCACATAAATAAAATGAAGTTCTACAAAAAAAGTAATATAAATTAAAAGAAGACAAAACACTTGAATTCATATATATATATATATATATAATAAACATGGCTTAAGTTAAAATAAAAATAATCAAATCCTCAGAAAAATTTTAAAAACATATAGTTTCTTTAATATACATTGAATAGTAGAGAAAACTAAAATTGAAATTCAAGATTATACAGAGTAATTTTTAAAGGAAATTTTAGAAGCATACCTGAATAAATTTATGGTCAGACACAAAATTTCATCTCATTATCAATTTTTGAGTTTACATTTCCCTATTAAACATTTTAAACCAAGAATTTATTCAATAATTCATTTTTTAAGGAACATAACAAAACTATGGAAATCATTAGAAAGGAAATGAATTTTTTTTATTATACTTAAATTAAACCAGAAAATACTAATTAGTGAAACTTATTGACATCACAGAGTGAGTTTTCAAATGGTGTTAAGGTAGATATTGAAGGAATATTACTGCATACAATATACATTTTTTACTGCATACACTTGAATTTTTAAAACTTCAATACTTAAAATATTGCGAGAAGATTATTGATTTCACTAATGTACTAAGAAAAGATTCACCTCCCAAGTTTAAGTGACAAAAGAATTACCAAAATTTATTGTGATGAGTGGAAACTGAAAGGTGCGCAATAGAGATAGAAAATGTCAAAAATTGTGTATGCATATATAAGTAATATATACAGGCAAATGCATACGTTTTGTTTAGAAAGCAATGGAAAAATTATTAATAATTCAAAATATTTTCAAAATCTTCTTCATTGTTTACATACACTTATTTCTAGAAATAGTTCTATAAAAATATTTTACTGTGCTCTAAGACCAAATATTGAAGTGCCATTTTTCCTTTTTTAGCTGTTTATTTATGAATAAGATTAATCTTATGTATTTATAAAACATCAGTGAACATTTTCAAAAGAAATCAATTGTATTCAAAATTTTGCATGAATGCAAGTATTCTGACATTTGTAGCAAAAAATTATTAGTACTATATTAAATCTTTCCATTTTTCTCCTTATTTAATCTTTATAACAACGCTCTTGTTTTAGGATTAATATTTTTGTTGTATATTTATATAAACTAGATTTAAAGCTTCAGTGACTTTCTAAGGGATATAGAGCTAATAAGATGGGAGATCTTTAACTAAACCCTGGATTGTCCATTCTAAAATTTCACTCTTTACCACTGTACTTTATTTCTTCACTTCAGTATAAATAGAATGGAATCTAAAAGTGTTCTCTATAATAAAATTCTCTGAATTTGGACATGCATGGTGGTTTCTGTGATACAATTTGAAAAATAACACTACATATTTGTTCCCATTACTTGACCTATAAAATGAATATGTTTAAACCAAAGGTTTACATATATTTCATGTCATCAAATAACTATGTAGATTATAAAAATATATTTTTGGAAATGTTCCAGATCATCAATTGTCAAAAAGTGGATGGCTCAACAGAAATGCAAACTAATTAAAGGATGCTACTTTATTTAGAAAGAGATCAAGTAATCACCCATTTGTGGGCAAAAATATGAGATTAAATATTTAGCATCACTGCATCACTGTCATTTCGATTGTTACTTCTTCATGACTCTAATGAAAGCTTTTTTTTTTAACTTCTTTATTCCAAAGATTGTAAGTGAAAGGTTTCAGCATGTGGATCACCATAGTATAAAACACAGAGGCCACTTGACCCTTTCCCAAGGGGTAGGAATCTTTGGTTTTACATAAGTAAAAATCATGGTGCTGTAAAAGATGGTGACTCCTAGGAGGTGGGAGATACACGTATAGAAAGATTTGCGGTTTCCAGAAGTGAAATTAATTTTCATGAGAGTAGACAGAATGGATCCATAAGACACTTTGATAAGAGACACCATTATGTTTGAGCCACCAAAAACAAATATAATGATTTCAGTGTCATGAGTGACAGTGCATGACAGGGCTAAAATTGGAAATATGTCACTTAAAAAGTAATAGATAACATTGGAGTTGCAGAAATGAAAACTTTTTATGTAGAGAATATTGACTAAGCATTCAGAAAACTCAGTCATGCAGGAATCAGTGATGAGTGCACAGCAGAGCCTTGTGGACATAACAACTGGATAAAGAGGATTGCAGAAAGCTATCTAGGGTCATAGGCCATCAAGATAGAAGGAAAAATTCAGTGGCCACCAATAAGGAAAAGAAAAGACATTTGGGTGAAGCAGTTGGTAAATGAAATACACTTGTTGGAAATCAGTAAATTCTCTAAGGTTTTAGGAAGGATGACTGTTGAGTAATTGATATCAAGGAATGACAGGTGACTGAGGTAAATGTTCATGGGGGTGTGAAGGATCATCCCTGCATTCCCCAGAGAGTAATCAGGAATATCAGAAGAAATAACATAAACGGTACCTACTGGATCTCTTCAGGGTTTGCTTATCCCATAAGGATAAAGTCAGGCACATTTGTTTTATTCCTATTCTCCATAATGTTCAACCTTTGTAATCTGTTGAGAAATCAAGGTTTTACTCCACATCAATGAATTGAAAAGTTTTTGTTTATATGAACGATCAGGCATTTAAAAAAGAATTGTTTTCTGATCATATAAATACATGATAAAGCATTGTTTGCAACTTCTTTGCTACAGTCCTGTGGCAGAAAATGTTGTATGCTCCTGCAAATAATATCTTAACAAAACACCGTCACTTTGGCAAATGATCTGTTGTGACTTAACATTGCACAGATTCTACCTTTTGTCTTTTTTTACAACACTTTTTAGTATTTAAAATAAGCCATTTTGTGTTTCACTTGTAACTTGAGATGTGGTCTTGGTTGTAGCGTAATTTTTAGGAGAGCTTATTACAATTGATTGTTTCCCCCAAACTGTATTTCCTGTGGTCCTGTAAGTATTAAAGTGAGTGGAGTGAGGAAAGCAAAATGTGCATGGCTCATCTAGTTGGACAGACCGACTGTCACTGGTTTGGCCTAAAGGGATCTGATAGTAAATTTCAAAAAGGATTTGAAGTTTTCTTTCTTCCTGACCCTTCTCTTTAAAGGGTAAAATATTAATATTTAGAATGGAAAGAGGAATTATTGTAATCTAATGGATGCAAGCTTAATGGAAAAAAACAAACAAAACACACACACTTCCTGATGCAAACATTGGGGAAAAACTTGTGCCTGGTTTTGTTCACTTCCTCATTCTTGTCTGTGTTATCTTGATGGTGATGGTTATTTCATCTTTAATTACTGTTTTGTTTTCTCCTCTGTAGTAGCTTTAATTAATTTATTAATTTATAAATTAATTAAAGCTCTGAAGTAGCTTTAATTAATTTAATATCCATTGTTTCAACTCTGCCATTTCTGGAGAAACTTTTAGTTTTCAGTATATATGTATATCAGGAATGTGCACTCACTGTTTAGCATGTTTTATGTGTAGTAAACTGACCTCCAAAGATTTCCTTTGGAAAACTCCACCCCTCCTTAATTTTTACGTTCTTTATAATTTTACTAAATATTAAGTTTTCTTTAATAATTTTGGTACTCATGTGTTTGGAGGGGGATATTAAAATGAATCTGTCATACTAGAAAGTTTGTTTAAAACTCACAGATCAAATGTGCCTTAATAAATTTTTTTCATTTAGATTTCAAACAATGGTAAGATTGACATTTTAATATACATCATTAGAAACCTGCTTATTTGTAAATAGCCTATTGCTCATTTGGAAAAATAAAACAGTGAACAATTTTTTCTATTGTATTTTAGGAACCATTTTGTCCATTTTACCTGTTTTACCTGAAGAATTGTGTTGTATTTTGAAAGAAAACAACTTAAACAACAAAAAAAATGTAGTTTGCAAAATATGACAAAAATCTTAGGCTATGAAATATGAATTCGCTATAAATCATCATTTGGATATTATACAATAGTAACTCATATAGTGCACAATTAAAACAAACTTGTCACTGTTATAAATACTTCCATTTATTGACATATCTATCCAGGTGAAAATATCACACCATAGTTATTACTATTCTACACATTTTAGAGTAGAAAGAGAGCACAGAGAGTTAAGTAAATTACCTAGATTCATAACCATTAAATGTTGTAAGCTTTGTGATTCTATGAAGATTGGTTACTCCAGGGATCATTCTCAAAACTCATATTCCTACTTATAATTAATTTCAGAAAAGTAGTGAAAGGTACTAAATTTATAATAGTGATAAAGAGTTTTAATGACTCACTCTTCTTTACTTTCCAATATTATATTGCTATTAATTTTCAGAAGATATGTTTTTATGTGATCATGAAAACTCAAATTTCTTCTAAATATATATTTTCAGTAATTGTACGTTACTTGATGACTCTGATTCTATGATTCAATATTTCCATTTCTTCAAATCCTGACATTACTTAGGTAAGGCCTACATGATATGCATATACATACTCTTCTAATTATATTCCCATTTTTTTTTAGATAAACTAAAACTCTCTAGCTTTGAGACTAATAATTACCAAGAGCCAAAGTTGTTGAAAATCCTCTTACAGCTTTTCTATCTAGAAATATCTCAACCTTGAGTTTGTCTCACAAATAAAATACATAAACCAGTTAAGTAGCCTAAAAATTTGGCTCTACAATAATTGTTTCCTTGGAAATAATTTATGTTTATTTTTTTATTCATGCATTTTCATTTTGTTCTGAGGTAAAATAAACCAACTTAAATATTTGTTCATGTCCTAATCAAATAGAAAATCACATGGAAATTATGTCTCATAAGTACACCAAGGAGCTACTAAGAACATAGCAGAGCAGATTGTCTCTTGCCTTTCACCCTCAAAATCCCACAGCACATCTTATTGTTGAGATTGCAACATTTGTTCATCTCTGGGACCAATTTCCAAGGAAATTTGTTTGTCATGATTCCAAGGATAAAAGTTTAAGGACTGATGCAAACATGTTAGGTTTTAACAGAGTTGCATTCTCCATAATAGCCATAAAATGTTAAGTAGCATATTTTGTTTTATCTTTGTGATGCTGTAAATTATTAGTGTGTAAAAGAGAAGGTATTTCTAGAAAAATAATTAATCTATGGCTGAAACACCAGATAATTAACCAACAAGGATGATATTACCATATTTTAAACAATGAAACATTTTTATATTTGACAGTGTGACAAAATCATTGCAGTAAACATTGTTCATTATACAAAAATTAGAATAAAACAAAATTCAAAGAAGAATATGAAACTCATTCATGAATATTGCTAATTTTTAGATGTGTTTCTTCCTTTTATTTTCCTTTTTACATAATGCTTATTTATATGTACACTTACATATTCACATAATTTTTATCACACAATATTTTAGTAACATCCTGATTTTATTATTAAAAAATTATAATGTACCTTTCCCTATGTTATATAGAGATTTGTCCAACCCAAAATTTCATGTATTTTGCATTGGATGTTTCCCTATATCTAAATTCTCTCTAGGAGTTAACATTATCTGATGAACGGGCATTTTTGTGGCATCTCAGGGAAAGTATGTGGGATTTTCTCATTTCAGTGTTGGCAATGTCACCTAATTCATCTACATAGGAAATGTTATAACAAACATAAGGGAAGAAGGTAAAACCCAATGCCGAAATGTGTAAATATGAGTAAATATTATATAATTCATTTAAAATTAATTTAATGCCCAAAACCTCAAATCAGGTGAAATGTTTTCTTGTGAATCTTGCACTAATTAATGAGAATGAAATCAATTTTCATGTAATTTAGAAGCAACTTTTAACAGAAAAAAAACTTTCTACTCCATAAATTCAGAAGATAATTTGATGGTATAGATCAAGGAATTACAAATTAATATATTGTATATTTTCTGGCCTTTTGGAAGTACAGTTCTTCTCTTCATCAATAATTCAGTGATACTGAGGAAAGCTTTTTTGAACATTAAAAAGCAAGCATCAATTTATTTCACAATATTTAACTTTATGTTTTAATCTAAAGGAGAAATTAGTGGAGATTTCCTAGGTCCACTCGTTCCTTGCAAAATCATCTGAATGATTTTTTCTTCACAGCATTGAAATCAGTATTTTATAGCCATTAAGTGTATTTCCAAAAATAATATGAATAGAATGAGGAGATATGATAATTTACAAATCTAATTTTGTTATTGACCTCTTTTGATAAATCTTTACCAGTGAACTTCCAATATATCAAACCTAATAGTAAAATAATTTTGACAGAAGTTCAGAAATAAGAAATGAAAAGAACATGACTTCTTTGGCTTACATTTTCAACAAATTAGAACTTTATCCTTGTTAATTATTCAATGCAAATATTTTTAAATATATTTATATTCCTCCATTTAATCTCTCAACTTTTGATTTGTGTGTTTTGAAACTGGATTTTTGTAATTTCCTGAAAACTTGTCTCTATTGTTATTTTATACTGTGCTTTACATCTCTAGAATATAAAGGTCTACTTTTTATAATACTACTATTTTGCATAGCATATTTATATGTTTATACTTACAGTTACATATTGAATATCTTTTTCTATTCAACTATTTTTTATAAACATCATAATATTGGGTCTTACTTATTAATAGTGTTAAACACTGTGCCTTTTAATTGAATTATCCACTTAAATTTAAAATCATTCCTTATGTGTTATATTCAAATTATTTCATATGTTTTTGAAATTTTTATTCTTTTCTTTTGGCTTCATTTTGGTTAAAAAAATGTCTAATTTTTAAATTTTATTTTCTTTGTTAAAATTTTTAAAATCATACTTCATTCCTTTATATTGATAGTAACTTCTCTAGGGGATAAAATTTTCATCCTTAAGTTATATTAGTTTAACACAAATCATTATTACTTTTTAAAATATACTTCTTTATTCTTTTTTAAAAAGCAACTTAGATTACATAAATGTTACACAAAAAATATAGGGGATTCCCATATGCCCCATTCCCTAATCCTCCCACATTTTCCCCCATCAGCAACATCCTTCATTAGTGTGGTACATTTGTCACAATTGATAAACGCATTTTGGAGTATTTCCACTAAGTGATGGTTATAGTTTACATTATAGTTTACACTCTTTCCTGCACATTTTTGCAAGTTATTGCATGATAAAAAATGGCTTTTATCTGTCATTGAAATGTCATTCAGGAAATTCCTGAGACCCAAAAATGCCCCCAAATTATACTTATTTTTCCCTTTCCTACCCCTCAGAACCCTCAGTGGCCACTGCCTCCATATCCTTGATCAAAGTTCTTCCACTGCTAGGATTTCAATATGTCTACAGTAGACAAATTGTAAGTCTACACCAGCCCATCATTCATTCCCTAATCCTGAGGATTCTGTGATGGTGATGCCCACACCACCTCTAATGGAGATGGGGCTTAGGTCCCATGGGGCAGATGGTTGGAAATTTCTTGCTTGCCATTGCAGACTCTCTCTGTTCCTTGAGATGGCCGTTGTCAGTCATCTTCTCCCTGTTAGTTTTCCTGGATGAGTCCAATGAACTTGAGAGTAGGTGTTGAAGGTCTCTTGAGACTCAGGGCCCAACTGGCACATGGACAGCCTGAAGATTTAAGTCTCTTGGACACACAACTATCAACTCTAATAGTAATTATAGGTTCAAATAGAAGGGCAGCAGATCTATGTGTAGGGAAAACACACAACTGAGTCCAACTTTAACACACTGGGAGCATAAATTCCAAATTAGGTCCCACTCGTAAGATACCAAACTCTTGAGCTGTCTGCCCTGCCTCTAGTGTCTGAATTTCTCCAGAGCCCTCAGGAGCTCCACTATTTGAGGTAATATTTACTTTGGCAGTCTATGAGTTCCTGCTGAGATGTGCAGAAGTGTAACCACTGAAGTGATTGGTTTTAGACAACCAAGATGGCAGCATAAGATTCTCTAGGGTTTTGTCTGCCCAGAGAATATTTGAAAAGCTATTTCATAAGGATAAAGGAGGTATTCTAATTCACATAACCTGGGAAATGTCTAAGGCCAGGGCACAAGCCAAAGAAGAAAACACATACAATCAGAATAGAAAGAGAGGGCACCACAGTTTTGCCTCAGGCTGATCTTCTTGATAGGAAAGCTAAACTCTGAAGAAGAGCAGCAGCCAATACTGAGCTAATTTTCAAAGACAATGAAAAGCTGGTATTTTGTTTTTTCACATTTGATTGTTCTTTTTAATTCCTAATACTCAAATGATATAGCTGTCACCTCACTTACCAAAAATAAAATTTAGCAACAGACCACTAAGGGACTAAATCCAATAGTTACAATATTAAAATATTTAACTGTACAATGTGCAACAAAGTTTATCAATAAAAACAAAGACACAAGAAGTTATGGCCAAATCAAAGGAAAAGTATAGACAATAAATCATCAATGAAGACCAGATTTTTGATATTGAGAAGAAAGAATTAATGAATTCAAAGCAAGACAATGAAATTATTCAGGTTGAAAGGCAGAAGGAAAAAAAATTACATATGAAAAATTGTAAAGAGCCTAAGAGACAGGTTGAGGACCCTGAAAATACCAATATAGTAATAATGAGACAGAGGAGAAATACAAGAAAGGGGCAGAGGAATGTTCAAAGAAATAATGGCACAAAACTTCTTTAATTCAGAGAAAAGCATCAATACACCTTCAAGAATCCCAATGAACAATAAATAGGATAAACTTGAAGACAAATATATGAGACATACTTAATCAAACTGCAGAATGCAAGGATAAGGAAAGAGTTCTGAAAGCTGAAAGAGAAAAGCAATATGTTATGTAAAAGGAAGTCACTATAAAATAAAGTACTGATTACTTATCAAAAACCATGGAGGTGTGAAAGCAGAAGAATAAAATATTTAAGTGCTGAAAGAAAACAATTTCAACTGAGAATTGTATATCTGATAAGACTGTTTTAAAAATGAAGGTGAAATTAAGACATTAACAAGCAAACAAATGCTGAGGGAAATCATCACCACTACAGCTGCCCCACAAGCAATGCTATAGGGAATACAGCCTACGGATAGGAAATTACCCTAGACAGTGGATCAAGTCAGCATAAAGGAATAAAGATCATAGCCATATGGGTATGCACAAAAACAGCAGAGATCCACAATAATGAAACATATTGATACTTATGAAGGGGGAAATAGATGGTTCTCTGACCTAATAACAAATTTCAATACACAACATTTAATAATGGATAGACCATCGAAATAGAAATTTGATAAGAAAATGAAAGAAATGAAAGATACTATAAAATAACTAGAGCTAATAGATATACATAGAACACTTCACACAGAAATAAACATTCTTTTCTAATGCATGTGGGTCATTTTTCAAGGTCAGTCAAATTTTAACCTACAAAACAAGACTTAATAATTTTAACAAGACAGAAATCATAATGAATCGTTGCTGACAGCACTGAAATGTGCTAGAAATTAATGACACAGTACAAGTGGAAAATTTTCTGATTTGTGGAAATTAAAAAGTATATTCTTATTATGCAGCAATAAGAAGAAATGAAGTCATGAAGCATGTGACAACATGATAAAGCTGGTGGACCTTATATTGAGTGAAGCAAGCCAGACTCAAAAATACAAATACTGTATGATTGCGCTATTATGGTGATGACTTTTGGTTGTTTTTGTTTGTTTGTTTGAGTTATTTTTTTACTTTTAAAGAAGTTTTGGATTACATAATTGATACATCAAAAATATAGGGTATTCCCCCACTCATGTCCATGATTGTTTTCTAAGTTTACAACTTCTGTGATAAAAATATATTTTTTAAAAAATAAGGTAGCTTGGAGGAAAATACACCAAATGTGAGATAAGGGCTATAATTAATATTAAGATTTTGATGATATTTTTTCACCAGTTGTAACAAATATCACACAACAATGCAAAGTGTTGATAGTGGGTTGATGTATTGGACCCTTGTGTGATGTTATACATGTTTGCTTTGTAAGTTCACAACTTTTACTATACACTTATTGTTTATGTATTTTATATATAAATGATATAAAAATAATAATAACAGAGTTGGGGGAAAAATACACCAAATGGAAGATAATTTGTTTATTAATAATATTTTGGGGATGTTCTTTAATCATTAGTTAAAAATGTTTCACAACAATGCAGGGTATTGTAGGTAGGGTGAGGTATGTTGTCCTTGTAAGATGTTATGTATGTTTGTTTTGTAAGTTCACAATGATTACTATAAACTTATTGTTTATGTATGTTTATGTATCTGTGATATACTTCAACAAATTAAAAAATATATACATAAGAGATTCCCAAATACCCCATCCCCTCCCCTTGCCATACTTTCCCCCATTAACAACAACTCTTATTAGGTGGTACATTTGTTACAATTGTTGAACACATATTGAAACATTGTTACTAACCATGCACTATAGTTTACATTATAGTTTATACTTTTCAAAACCAATTATAAAGGTTTTGACAAAATGTATAATGGTCTTTATATGTCATTGCAATGTCATGCAGGCAATTCCAGTGTCCTCAGATTACCCAGTGGTACACCTCTTCTTCCCTCTCCCTCCCATCAGAACCTCTGGTGGCCACTGTATTTATATCACTAATACAAGTTTTTCCCTTGCTAGAATAATCATAAATCCACTTAAGTCCATAGTTGCATTCCTCTCTTATATTTGTTCTTCCCCTAATACTGAGGCTTCTGGGGTGGAGTTCTGCAACGTCTAATGTGTGTTGTTTTGATTATTATTATTATTGGAATAATGAAAGTGCTTTAAGAATGATTTAAGTTATGAATGAACAAATATGTGATTGCACAGAATACCATTGATTGTATACATTGGATAGAGTTAAGCTATTTAAATATGAATCAATAAAATTTATTTGTTAAGAAAAATGTATATTCCTAAAGACACTATGGATCAAAGAATAAATAATAAAGAAAATTAGGAAATTTCATGAAATTAATGAACAAAACAAAACATGCCAAATCTTACACATGCAATAAAGGTGGTGATAAAAGGGATATCTGATAAAAGGGATATTCAGAATAATTCAGAATTCTTACAACATAAAAGGAGAAATATCTCATATAGAAGACCTAACTTCACAACTTGAATTACTAAACTAAAAGTGCAAAATAAACCCAAAGCAAGCATTTGGAAGGAAATAACAAAGATATAGCAGGGATAAATAAAATACTGAATAAAAACATTATTGAGAAGATCATTGAAACCAAACTTTGTTTCTTTGTAAAGATCAATCAAACATTATCTAGACTGATGAAGAAAAAAAAAGGCAGAGGACAGAAATAATTAAAATCAGAAATGAAAGAAGTGACATTACCAATGACCTCACAGAATTAAAAAGGAGTATAAGGGGATAAAAAGAACAATTGTGCCCCTTCACAATTAGATAGAATATATGAAATTGATAAATTCCTGGAAAACACAAAACTCTTAAATTGAATAAAAAGAAACAGAACCTCATACAGGATGATAACAACTACAGTGATCAAATAAGAAATCACACCCCCCCACCATGAAATAAAGAAAATCATAAGACCAGATGGGTTCACCAGCAAATTTCAAAAAAATTCCAAAACACAGTTCTGTTCATATTCCTGGCAAAACCTGAATTTGGGGGAACTCTTCCTAACTCAGTCTATGTGGTGAGCATCACCCTAAAACCAAATGCAGATAAAGATACTGCAATAAAATTATAGCCAATATCCCATATGAATATAGATATAAAAATACTCACCAGAATTCTAGAAAACCAAATCCAACAGTACATTAAAAGAATTGTACATGATCAAGTGCTATTTATCACAATGTGCAATGGTGGTTCAAAATAAAGGAACTAATTAATGTAATATACCACATAAAGAGAATGAATTAAAAAAAAAAAAAAAAAAAAGAACATGGCGAGGGAGGCGGCTGTGGCTCAATCAGTAGGGCTCCCGTTTACCATATGGGAGGCCCCGGGTTCGGTTCCCAGGGCCTCCTGGTGAAGGCAAGCCTGCCCGCACGGCGTGGTTAGCTGACCCAGAGAGCACAAGCAGCAAGGGGGGGGATAAATGAATAAATAAATAAAATCTTTAAAAAAAAAAAAAAAAAAAGAACATGGCCTTTTAAATTGATACCAAAATTCATTTGGGAAAATCATGCACCCTTCTTGTAAAAACACTAAAAAACTAGAAATGTTTATCTTATGCCTATCTTTTAATTTTATATTTGAAGCAACTAACTTGTTCTATAGGGATCACAGGTCCACAGACAGAGGGGAATTGTGCCCCCAGGGCACAGTACACCTATGACAGTTTTGTGGTTTTTTTTTTTTAGATTTGGAAACAAATTTAATTTATAGAAATATAGTTATATTGAGGTTCAGATTAGATAGTTAGATAGATAAATATAGATAGACATTTGGAGATATTTCTATGGGACTGTTTTTAATTAGATTTTGTACTTACCATTGATTATGAAATGATTTAAGGCTTTCGGGATATTATGATGAATGAATGCATTTTGCATAAAGAAATAATATGTCTTTTGGGGGTCCAGAAGGTGCAGTGTGGTGGTTTGAAGCCTTTTGTTTCCCAGAAAACATGTTCTTAAATCTAATCCTTTCCTGGGGGTGTGAACCCATCTATGAGGTTACAACAGTTAAGGTGTGGCCCAGCCTAGTCAGGATGGGTCTTAATCCTATTATGGGAGTTCTTTATAAGTGGAAGATATTCAGATAAGAGTGAGATAAAGTCACAGGAAGCAAGAAGCTGAACATCAACAGAACACAAAAGTGAAGGGAGAGACCAGGAGACACCCCCATTTGCGTTGACATGTGGCAAGCTGAAGAAGAAAGATCACCAGCAGCCAGCTTCTCAAAGCCACAGTCTATAGGAAGAAAATATCACCTTGATGCCTTCCTTTGGACTTTTTCTGCCTCAAAACATGAGTTAATAAATTTCCACTGTTCAGCAAGACTAGCCCAAGAAACTATAACAAAGGGTGAAATCACAAACACCCAGAAACTTTTGAAAAAGAAGAAATTGGAGCACCAAAAGTTCCCAATTTTAAATTTACAGAGGTACAGTAAGAACTAAAATTATTAAATCTGTTGGAGATTGAATTATGTACCAGCAAAAACATACTCATAACATTATGCCATTACTGTGGATGTGAATCCATTTCAAATAGGAAATTTTGAATATGGTATTTTTCAGTGAAGGTATGATCAAATGCATCAGTTTGGGCTTTATTCCAGTTACTAGAGTCCTTTATAAGCAGAATGAGATTCAGATAAAATGCAAAAGCCACAAAAGAAGGTGGAAGTACGTGGAACCCAGAGAAGAAAGGAGAATGATATCACCTTATACATTGCCACATAACAGAAAAGATAAGGTGAAGAATCACTGGGGGATAGCCACAGAACAGCAGTGTTTGGGAAGAAAGAATCACCTCTGTGTAATTTGGTTATGGACTTCTACCAGCCTCACATCCATGAGCCAATAAATTCCCACTGTTAAAACCATATTGTGGCATGCAAAGTATAGAAAATAGCATAAAGTTCAGAAATATCCTATGACCTAGCAATCCCATGTGATATCATGGACTCAAACTGATATTTGTACACCGATGTTCAAGGCAACTCTATTTACAGTTGGCAAAAGATGGAAGCAACCCAAATGTCAATCATCATGTGAATGGATAAGCAAAATTGGTATATACATAAAGTGAAATATTATTAAACCATAAACAGGAATGAAGTTATACAGCATTCAAGAATTTGAAGACATCATTTTAAGTCAAATACGCAAAACCCAAAAAGACATTATTATATGATCTCACTGATAAGAAACAATGAGAATAAGCATAGAATCAGAAACTAGAATATGGGTAACCTGTGTCAGGGTTGGGGTTGGGGTTGGGAATGGGGAATCAATGCTTATTGTAACAGGGTTTGTTTAGGGTGATGGAAAAGTTTTGTTAATGAATGATGATGATGGTAGAACAACAAGGTGACGATTAACACCACTCAATTCTGTATTTGCAAGTGGTTAAAAGGCAAAATTTTAGGTTTTATATATGCTACAAAATAAAAATATTTAAAAACCGTAGAACTGTGTAACATCACAGTATACCCTAAAATAATTTATGCAGTACAGTTATCGGTTTATTTATAATAATATTATTCAACAATTGTAATAAAAGCATTTTTCATTACCATATATTTTATTTTTCTTTCTAGAATTCCTATTTGTTCATTTTTTATTTATTCTGTAATTTTTTCTACTATGATTTTCCATATGCTTCTTCATTGAATCATCTTTCTTTAAATTATTAAGCATATTTTTAAGGCTCTTTTAATGTCATTGGCTGCTAATTCAAACTTCAGTTTCATCTTGAAATCTGTTTCTATTAACATTTTTTCATTAATATGGTTCACATTTTCTTACTTTGTCTTATGCTTGGCAATTTTTAAAGTAATATACCATATTTTGTACATGATAAATTGTAGGAAGTCTAGATTATGTTATCAATCGGGGTATTGAGTTTTGTTCTAGACAGCAATAGATTACTGGCAATGACTTTGAACCACTTAGGCTTTACATTACTTTTTGTTATGGAAGATCTATTTTGTTTTATCTTCAGTCATAGGGCATGGTATTTAATACAGGACATTGTCCATAGATCCAGCTTCTCCCAGCACTTATTGAATTCTGGTATTTATGTTCTGCTCTCAGTCTTGCAGCAACTTTTCTTGGTATGTTGCTTCTCCATCTGAACATACACAGCACAGCCTTCAACTAAAGATCTACAGAGCATCCCAATACTGATATTTAGTTCACTTCCTTTGGATACCCTATTTTCTATATTCCAACTTTTTCAACTGGTGGAAACTCCAATATCTGCCTCTTCAGCTATGCAAGACACTGCTGGTATTCTGTATCTCCCTGGTCAGCAAGCAGAACTGAAAGGCAGGGTAAAAATGCATCTCTTCTCATGTATTTCCATTATCTCATGCATAACTGACCCAGTATGTCATTTTCCAATGTCTGAAAATAGTTTTTGTCTGCATTTTGTTCATGTGTGTATTGTTTATGATGGCCAGAGAATTCTCTTACCACTAACAATGTCAAGGCTGATGACAAAAATCTGATCAAAGATTTAAAATCTCTTCTGATTTAATGACAATAGAGTTTGATCTTCAATTCATATTTTTCTTATGTATGTTATCAATCAGTTTTTTTTCCTTTCATAGTTTATTCTCTGTTTTGCTTATTAAATAATGTCTCTTTCTCTCTTTCTAGATGAATAATTTTCTCTCTTTCTAGATGAATATTTTTTGGTTTTATATGCTTTTAATTCATTGTTTTACTATATAATCATTTTCTTCATCCCACTTTTTGGTTAAATTTGTTGGTTTTATTCTAGCACCTAAAGAGAATGGATTGCATTTTATTATTTATCTGATTAAAAATATAGGAAATTAATATTTCAATTATTCATCTGATTTCCACTTTATTTTACATGCAGGTCTATGAATTATTCATATTGATATCCATTATATAAATATTCTAGAATTAAATATTTCAGTGCCTATTTTACCAAGAATAACTTAAGGTTGCATTTTTAGATATTTTTTTTTGAATTTTGATATTGAAAGCTCTTGCTGATTTTATGCTTCGAATATTAATTTAAATTATATTTTATTTTTGTCAGATAATGTATCTGTATTACTTAAACTTTGAAAATTTAGTGAAATTTTTGGACTAATTGGAATGAATTTTTATAAATGACCCATAGATGCAGGGAAAGAATGTTCCCAATGTTGTTATGTTATGCAAATTTAAAATGTCAAATATATTATTCAGAGTTTATTAGTTTTATTGCTAGGTTAATTATAAACTAGATATGTTTTGTTCATTTACCACTTCATCTATTCATTTACTCATCAAATATTTTATTGAATATCTACAATGTACTGCATACACAGCATAATAAACAATAAATATCTTTCACCTCCTGGGCCCTATATTCCAGCAGGTAAATGCAGAATAATATACAGAAGTAAGTAATATGTCATGTTAGAATGTGAAAAGTAATATTTAAAAAAAGAAAATGTAATAAAGACTAGTGGGTGAGATATGTGGAGACCAGTGCATGACAAAGCATCTGCACATAGTGTGGTCAGGGCAGGCCTAAAAAAAAAAGTTGGTATTTGTTCAAAGACTTGAAAGGGAATATTTAATCATACATTTTCATGAGAGGAACATGTTCCAAACAGGGAAATACCAGTGTAAAGCCCTGGTGACTGAGGAACTGAGAGAAGGTCCATCTAATAGGAGTGACATTCCATAGCGTGGGGTGGGTGTAATAATCAAAAAAGTCCACGCATATGGATGGTAATAACTGCTCTGGAGAAAACCTGAGTACAGTTGTACATGGAAAGAGTAAGTCTTGCTATCTTCAAAAATAACTTATAGAAAATTCCTCAAGGATTGTCATATTTGAGCATCTTGAAAGAAGTGGAGAATCATACAAATACTTGGAGGAAGTGAGGCTCAGACAAGCTGAATAGTAAAAATAATGATCTGTTTCAATGTGCCTATATACACATACACACACACAGACACACACAGTGATAACATTTAAAAAAATTATACTATATCGGGATATGAAAAGGTAGAAGGATGTTCAAAAACCCATCTTTATAGCTATTTAAATCTAAATAAGAATCAGTGAATTTAAATCAAACAGAATGTTTGTGTGCATGTTACTATTCAAAAAACAAATATATTACATGTAGCTAAAGGATGGAATAACTGCCTTAAGGCTCTGGATACAAGCATTTTTAATTATTTTGTTATAATATTAATTTTGTGAGGAAATGTTTGATAACTTAAAAAAATGCATTTCATGAAAAAATTTCAATTATATCATCTCCTTTATTTCTAACCTAATTGAAATATTTAAAGGAAATTTTTTATATCATTATTTTATGTATTAAATGAGTCTAACCAGTCTATATCATTTTTCTACTTTTTCAATCAAATGCTTTGCTATTTTAAATAGGGAGGTTTTCTTATTCATTTACATGCTCTTCACAAACTCTTGCAAAGTTATTACATACAAAATATTCAAGTACATTTTGATCACATTTCATCATATGTAAGGATATATTTATAGATGCATGAATTTGTGCACACATGTTATGTAATGATAAAACATGATAAAAATATATATATATTCGTTTTTGTATTTTTTTCTTACATATTTTACATGATTCTGACTACTGAAGACTTTTTCTGCAATATAATAATTTTTAATATAAAATTTTGCAATATAAGGGAACTTATCCACATGATATGTAATATTGTATTACTGTAGTGCTATATTGAGACTGCTGTCTACCTATTCATTCATTCTTTTAAAAATATGAGAGAAGTTGTAGGTTTACAGAATAATCTTGTAGAAAGCATAGTGTTCCCATTTTTCCCATTTCATTTATCTTCATATTATTGTATTTTTGAGTGTGATTAATATATTATGGATACATGTTCATTGTCCAATAACTATTTAGCAAATATATTCTCAGATTTTGTAACTTGTTTGTTCATAATATATATTAGTGTATTATATATAATATATCATATACTAGTATATATAATAATATAGATTAGTATATGGGAATCCCAATATAAGTGTCTTCCATAGAGCAGATTTTAATAGGATGAACTATAATGTAGCCATATTTTTCCTACAGTTCCTAAAATTTACACTTAATCAAAAAAATGGACTAGACCATGGTCACAGAGATGTGTTCCTGAGTTTAATTTTGAAGTTGCAGATTCTATTTTGAAAAGTGTTATATGTAAGCTGAAAACATTGAGTTTTTGGCAAAAGACTGCACAATTTTTCACCACCATTTAAAATTAAACACTATGCCTCCTCCATGAATATTCCTTAATATATTTGTCAAAAATCAAATGACAATGAATGTATGAATCTATTTCTGAACTCTCTATTTGGTTCCATATATCTTGGTATTAATCTTTTCATCAATATCCTATTCTTTTGATTGCTATTTTTTATGATAATTTCTGAAATCAGATTATGTGACTCCTCCAACTTTATTATTCTTTTTCAAATTTGTTTTGAATAGCTTAGTTCTTTATTTTGTCATCTATATTCTAGAACCTACTTCTCTATTTTTTTTTTTAAAGCTTTAATTTGGAGTTGCAATGAATCTATACCTCATTTTAGAATTGCTGCTAACTAATTGGTTCTTTTCCAATTCAAATTCTGTATTTGTCAGCCAAAGCGGTGCTGATGCAAAATACCAAAAATCTGTTGGCTTTTATAAAGAATATTTATTTGGGGTAGAAGGATACAGTTGCTAGGCCATAAGGTGTAAGTTATTTCCCTCACCAAATCTGTTGCCACCTATTGGAGCAAGATGGCTGCCTATATTCAGTCTTCCTCTTCCTCTTAAGGCTCCATTGTTAGTCTCTCCAGGCTTTGTCACTCTCCAGCTGCACTGTTATCTCTACAAGGCCAGCTGTAGACTATTAGGTGAATGGCTTGTTTCTCTTCCTGTGGCCATCTCTCTTTCCTCATGACCAAGCTCCTCTGTGTGCTTAATTCCTGGGGCTCCAGCTCAAGACTCCAATCTCACTTCTCTTGGTGCAGTTTCTCTGTGACTCCCCACTCACCAAGAGGGCAGGGATGAAATGTCCTACTGATGTGGCCCAATCAAAGCCTTAATCAGTATTTAATCAAGTAAAGGTAAAACCTCTGAAAGGAAAAGACCATTTTACAAACATAATCCAATATTTCTTCTTGGAATTCATCAGTAATATCAAACTGCTACAGATGCCTGTGAGTAAAATATTTCTTCATTTATGTCTTCATTTTAATTCAGATTGTGCTTTCTGAATAGATAGACACAATTATATATCTACTGAGTATGAATCTCTGAGGGAAGAGTCAAAAATCCAGGAATTTTTCAAAAATTTCCAAGAATTTCTTATTAACATAGCTTAATCTATGTTAATATAATATAATATATGTGTATTATGTATACTATAATATATACCAGTATATATAATAATATAGATCAGTATATAGGATCCCCAATATAAGGAATGACCATACATAAGGCAAAACATGAGACCTTTAACTCTACCAGGCATCTAGACTTCAAGTGTTCTACCACATAGAATATTACAGTTAAGTGATGCCTGTACCAACTATCTTGTTTGTACTTATTATCTATAATTTTATAACATTTGTATCTTATCTCTTTCATGAAATTCAGCTTAATTTATCTCTTATATCACTTAGAAGTGTATCAGATGACAATTTAAATAAAAGCATAGTAATTTTAATTAAA
>JAKSZT010051399.1:310572-359218 GCA_026826555.1 Tolypeutes matacus
AGGGCTCTGACAGAGGGTGGAGAGGGGTTTAACTACTGGGGATTTGGTTGCATGGGCCCCCTCATAGCTTTGGGGAGCAAATAAGCTGCCTTGAAACAGCACCAGGCTGAGGGGAAAGGTGAATCTGCTGAGGAAACCTGACTTATACAGCAGCCCGCTGACACTAAGGCTTGGCCCCAGAGTGGGTGGGGTCAGCCAATTTTATTGCTCTACACTGACAAGCATCAGAACTTCAGCTCTGCTGCGGAGGGCAGGAAGTGGGAAGGGCTTGATCTGTTTCCACGAGCCTATTTAGGGTACCCTCAGTGAAGAGGGTGATCTAGCAGAGGACTTCTTTTGGGTCCCTTATATCGCCAAACAAACAAAAAAAAGAAGACAGTCACTTTAAAAAACGAATTCCTGTTCTTAATTTGGTTTAATACTGAAAATCTGTCTCAAAACCTGCAGATAGAACCCTGAAGGGAAATTGATAAATGGAAGCAGGCTGAGAGGATCCGCAAGGACCCTAGAAGGACCACTTCCTCCTTGGGTTTGTTTGACTGCTTCCTAGTGTAGTTGTTTGGTTTTTCTCTGTTTATTTGTTATCTCTTGCTTTTCTTTCCTCTTTCCTCCCCCCTTTCTGTTTTCCTTCATTTTTTTTAAAATTAGGTGCTGCTAGCTTACTTCTTCTTTGCTGTGCTTCTTCTTCAGTGATTTCCCATTCTCTATCTATACTGATATTGTACTCCAAGCTATCTCTTATCCTTCCTTCATCTCTCTGCCTTCTTCTTTCTGTTGTGGTTCTTAAACACCACGTTTTCACTATCCCACAACTTAAGGGTGTCAATTTCTATTCTATCTATTTTGTTCTCTTCTTTTTTAAATTAATATTAGCTTTTTCCTTTTAGCCCTCTCTTTACTCTTTCTCTCCCTCCTCAGCATTCTAGCCTTCTAAATCATTATATATATATATTCCTCTATTTGTTTTCCCAGTCCATTGTAGGTACTCCACTTTTTTTCCTATTACTCTGCACTGCCTACTCAAGTTAAATATCCATTTCACTAAGTCCTATTTGGCCCCTCTTATAACTTTTTCAATATTACTATAATCCTTTTTATTTTCTCACATCTTTCAATTCCTCTGGCACTATTTTTTTGTCTTCAAGGTAATATAGAAAGAAGCAAGGAAACAAAATAAGAAGAAAAAATGTCAAAGAGAAAACTTAACACACACACGGAACCACCAGCTAAATAAAACTCTAGAGGAGAGAGAGAAGTCAATCAACTGAATAAACACAGCAAGAGAAAATGATGACTAGAGGGCAAGAAAAAATTACAAACCACACTGAGAAAAAGGAAGACATGGACCACTCCAAAGAACAAACTAAAAACCAGGAATATATACAGAACATTGAACAACTAATCAAAGGTTCCCAAACAAATATCATGAACCAACATAATGCAGTGAAGGAAGAGATTAAGGATATAAAGAAGACACTGGGAGAACATACTGAAGAAATTGTAAACATACCAAAAAGATAACTGATATGATGGTGATCAATGGCACAATTCATGAAATAAAAAAGATGCTGCATTCACGAAACAGCAGATTTTAAGAGGCAGAAGAAAGAATTAGTGATGTGGAAGACAATACAGCTGAAATTAAACAGATAGTAGAACAGATAGGCAAAAAAATAGAAAAAAATCCAGCAGGAACTCAGGGATTTAACTGACAACACAAAATGCACAAACATACACATTTTGGGCAGCCCAGAAGGAGAAGAGAGGAGAAAGGGAACAGAAGGAGTGTTGAAGGAAATAATGGCTGAAAATTTCCCAACCCTATTGTGAGAGATGGATGTGCAGATCTAGGAAGCAAAGCACACCCCAAACAGTATAAATCCTAAAAGGCCAACTCCAAGACATATACTTGTCAAAATGTCCAATGCTCAAGACAAAGAGAAAATGCTAAAGGCAGCAAGAGAAATGAAATCCATCACATACAAGGGAAGCACATTAAGATTAAGTGCTGATTTCTCATCTGAAACCATGGAGGAAAGAAGACAGTGGTATTACATAGTCAAAGTACTAAAAGAAAAACACTTCCAGCCATGAATTCTCTGTCCAGCAAAAGTGGCATTCAAAAAGACATATATCGAAAAATACACCCAAATACAGCAGGATTTACATTCTTCTCGAGTACACATGGACCACACTCCAAGATAGACCACATGTTAGGCCACCAAAAAACTCTCAATTAATTCAGCAAGTTTGAGATTATACAAAATAATTTCTCAATCACAGTGGAATGAAACTGGAAATCACTAAGGGCCAGAGAAAAAGTTTAGGCACAAGGATATGGAAATTAAACAACACACTCTTAGACAAACAGTGGGTCAAGGAGGAAATCTCAAAAGAAATCAGTAACTACCTTGAAACTAATGAAAACGACAACACAACATATCAAAACTTATGGGATGCAGCAAAAGCAGTCCTGAGAGGGAAGTTCATAGTCATAAATGCATATATTAAAAAAGAAGAATAAACTGAAATTGAAGAACTAACAGCACACTTGGAGGAATTGGAAAAACAACAACAAACTAAACCTAAAGGAAGTAGAAAGAAGGAAATAACAAAGATTAGAGCAGAACAAAATGAAATAGAGAATAAGAAAGCACTGGAAACAATTAAAAAAAAAAAAAAAACTGGTTCTTCAAGAATATCAATAAAATTGACAGACCCATAGCCAGACTCACAAAGAAAAAAAGAGAACAGATGCAAATGCAGAAAATTCAGAATGATCAAGGGAATATCACTACAGACCCCACAGAATTAGAGTATCATAAGAGGATACTTTGAAAAATTATATGCCAACAAGAATGATAATTTAGAGGAAACTGACAAGTTTCTAGAAACGCACAACCTACATTGATGAAAGAAGAAATTGATGAATTCCACAGTCCAATTACAGGTAAAGAGAGAGAATCAGTCATCAAAAACCTCCCAACTATAAAGAACCCAGGACCAGATGGCTTCACAGCTGAATTATACCAAACATTCCAGAAAGCGCTAACACCAATTCTACTTAAGCTCTTCCAAAAAATAGAAGTAGAAGGAATATTGGCTAACTCATTCTACGATGCCAACATTATCCTAATACCAAACCAAACAAAGATACCACAAGAAAGGAAAATTACAGAACAATTTTTCTAATGAACTTAGATGCTAAAATCCTCAATAAAATACTTGCTAATCACATTCAACAACATATCAAAAGGTTTATACACCATGACCAAGTGGGTTTCATGCCGGGTATGCAAGGATGGTTCAATATAAGAAAATCAATCAATGTAATACACCACATAAGCAGATTGAAAGAAAAAAAATCACATGATTATCTCTATAGATGCAGAAAAAGCATTCAACAAAATATGGCACTCTTTCCTTATAAAAACACTGCAAATGATAGGAATAGATGGAAACTTTCTGAAAATGATAAAGGGTATATATGAAAAACCCAAAGCTAACATCATTTTCAATGGTGAAATCCTAAAAGCTTTCCCTCTGAGATTGGGAATAAGACAAGTATGTCCAATATCACCACTCCTATTTAACATTGTCTTAGAAGTTCTTGCTTGGCCACTGAGACAAGAAAAGGATATAAAATGCATCCAGATTGGAAAATAAGAAGTAAAAATTTCATTATTTGCAGATGACATGATCCTATACTTAGAAAGCCCAGAGAAATTTACAACAAAGCTCCTAGAACTTATAAAAGAGTTCAGTAATGTTGTAGGCTATAAGATCAACACTCAAAAATCAGTAGCATTTCTCCACACCAATAAGGAGCAATCGGAGGTGGAAATCAGGATAAAATGCCATTTACAATAATAACTAACAGAATCAAATAACTAGGAATAAATTTAACTAAAGATGTAAAGGACTTATATAGAAAACTGCACAACACTGTTAAAGGAAATCAAAGAAGAATAAATGGAAAAATATTCCCTGTTCATGGATAGGAAGACTAAAAAACATCAAGATGTCTATCCTACCCAAACAAATCTACAGATTTAATGCAATCCCAATAAAAAACAGCACTATATTTTTTAAGGAACTGGAAAAACTAACCACAAAATATATTTGGAAAGATAAGAGGCCCCAAATTGCCAAAGACATATTGAAAAAGAAAAATGAAGTTGGAGGTATCACATTACCGTACTTTAAAACATATTACAAAGCTACAGTGATCAACACTGCATGGAATTAGCACAAGGATACACCTACTGACCAATGGAATCGAATTGAGAGTCCTGATATAGACCTTCACATATACAGTCATCTGATATTCGACAAGGCTACCAAGCCCACTCGGTTGGGAGAGAATGGTCTCTTTAACAAGTGGTGATTGGAGAACTGGATATCCATATCCAAAAGAATGAGAGAAGAATACCATCTCACATCTTATACAAAAATCAACTCAAGATGGAACAAAGATCTACATATAAGAGCCAAAACCATAAAGACCTTGGAAGACAATGTAGGGAAGCATCAACAGGACCCTGTAATAGGAAATGGTTTCATGAACTTCACAGCCAAAGCACGAGCAGCAAGAGAAAAAATAGATAAATGGGCTCTCCTCAAAATTAAAAACTTCTGCACCTCTAAGGATGTTATTAAGAAAATTAAAAGGCAGCCTACCCAATGGGAGAAAATATTTGGCAACCATATATCTGATAAAAGCCTAATATCCTGCATATATAAAGAAATCCTACACCTTGTAAATAAAAAGACAAACAACCCATATAAAAAATGGGCAAGTGACCAGAAAAGACACTTCTCCAAGGAAGAAATACCAATGGCTAAAAAGCACATGAAAAAATGCTCAACATCACATGCTATCAGGGAAATGCAAATTAAAACTCCAATGAGATACTATCTTACACCCATCAGAATGGCAGCTATTTAACAAACAGCAGACTCTAAGTGTTGGAGAGGATGCAGAGGAATAGGAACCCTCATCCACTCCTGGTGGGATTGTGGAATGGTCCAGCCACTGTTGTGGACAGTTTGGCGGTTCCTCAGAAAACTAACAACAGATCTTTCGTATGATCCAGCAATTCCACTACTGGGTATATACCCAGAAAAACTGAAAGCAAAGACACGAACAGATATATGCACACCAATGTTCATAGGGGCATTGTTCACCATTGTTAAAAGTTGAAATCAGCCCCGGTGACCATCGACAGATGAATGGATAAGCAAAATGTGGTACATACATACAATGGATTATTACTCAGCTGTCAGAAGGAATAAAGTGCTAACACATGGAATAACATGGATGAATCTTGAAGACCTTATGTTGAGTGAAGCAAGCCAGGCATTGAAGGATGAACAGTATATGACCTCACTGATTTGAACTGAGGAAAGTGAGCAGTCTTTAAGAACCATTGTCTGAACGATAGGTTAACAAGGGAGAGAAAGAGAAGAGTAGGCAGTGAGCCATCACCCATATGGACATAATCTATGGTAAAGGAATAGAGTATAGTTGCATATTGAAAGATAGGAAAGATGGGTAGTGATATTACTGGGTTTGGTGGTGCATGGTTGACAGGTGTGTAGATTAGGAAGGGCAGGTTGGAATACACAAGGCATGTAACTATGAATCTTGTAATTCCATAAGTCAAGACAGGGGAGTGTCATATGCCCCAGGGGGATGGGGAGGAAGGAACAGTTAACATTAAAAGGGGTATTTAGTGGTTATGGGAAAGGTTTTTCATTACCTTACAGTAATGGACAGAGGATATGGTAAATATCATAAAAAATTATTAAATTGTACCATCTAAATTGTAAACTATACTGTAAACCATTGAAAATGTTTAGTTCTATATTTTACTATCTGTAAAACAGTTATAACAAAGTTAACATCCATTTATTAAAAAAGATTTTAATATGGGGTGGGGAAAGGGGAGGGAGGTTGGGTATGTGGGAGTCTCTAGGATACCGTTTGTGACTTTGCTATGACCTAAAACTTCTTTAAAAATTAAATGAAAATTTGGGAGACACTGGGGAATGAAAGGTGTCATGGTACACTGGACATCTGATAATACAGTGATAAAAGGAAAAAAGAACATTTTTTTAAAAAAGGAATTTTTTTGTTTTTCCCATTTTTTTGAATGTCCCTATCCGCTAAATATATTTTACTTTCATTTTATTTTACTTTATTTTCTTCTGAGTTTCCTTATACTTATCTCTTACATTTAAGCTTATCATTATTATTTCTTTTTCCTCTTAATTTTATTTGTTTATTATATGGGCTTCATGTTCGAGGAAGGTTTAGATCACAGAAGGGTTACAATGGGTGCTGCAGAGGAGCATTGGTGGAGGGTGTCTGGGAGGGGGGTTCATGGGAGTAAATTCATCTGAATATACATGAAAGATATATAAAATTATTCAAATGATCAAGGGATGGGACATGGTCATGGTGGGTAGACAATCACTCAATAAATGAGGGAATATTAATTCCCAGCCTGGAGAGCTCTGCCACATTCTCCAAGGGAGCAGCACAGTCCCCTGGGTCCAGGGGCAGTGTCTGGCAAAAGAGGATGGCCCACTGATGGGTTCTTGTTATCGATGACTAGCCTTATGAGTCTTTGCTCTGGTAATTGAAACTTAGCCTACTGTTATGGGGTGCCTAAGGGTTGCCACCTGGGAGCCTCCTTGTTCCTCAAATGTGACCTCTCTCTAAGCCAAGCTCAGCATATGAATGCATTAACTTCTCCCCAACATGGGATATAACTCCCGGGGATGAGCCTCCCTGGCAACGAGGGATTAATACCAAGTGCCAACTGGCAACACAAGTGGAAAAAGACCTTGAATAAAAGGGGGAAAAGGTAAAGAGAAATGAGTTCATGTGGCTAAGAGACTTCAAAGGGCATTGGGAGGTCATCCCTGACGTAACATTTATGGCACCTAAGTAGGATCTCATAGAACAGCAAAGTGGATATCACCCCACACAGAGGGGCTCCTGAGGGCTCTGGAGACACCCAGATCCTATATAAGGGGGGATAGCCCCAGAGATTGATGCCTTATTAATGGGCTCTACTTTTGAATCTGTGCTCCCGAGTGTGACAGAGTTGAACTCAAATAAGTCCCCCCGCACATGGTCCAACAGTCCCTTCTATTCAAACATATATGTGATACTGGAGTTTTTAGGTGTACTTCCAGAGACTGGAGCCTCTGACCTACCTATGTGCCAGCTGTGTCTGGAATCTCGATGGAGCTCCAACTCCTACCCTACAGCTCAATGGACTCATCCAAGTCACCTGGTGAGGAGACGACAATGGGCAACGGCCATCCTAGGGATTGGAGCGGTCCTGCAGCTGCAGGCAGGATAATCCCATCCACTGTTTACATGGAATATAAGCCCTCTCTCACTTGGAGGTAGAGTGGACATCACCATCCCAGTCCCCTCAGGATTGGGGGAAGAGTTATGGACTAGATTGGACTTAATGGTATTCTGTTGTAAACATATTGTGATTCATACAATGGAAGTAATTATAACAGTGGGGTGGAGCCAGTGGCAACTGGATGCTTTTGGGGCAGGGAGGGGAAGTGCAATTGAAAAACACGTGCTTTTTCATGACTTGGGGTTTTTCCTGAGTGGCGTTGTGGTGACAGATGTAGACCATTTTACATCAGCGTATACCATGCAGAACTGTGGGAGAGAGTGTAGTCTATGATATGAACTGTGGCCTATGCTTGGTGGCAAGGCCCTAGGATGTGTATATCCATTATGGGTGATGTGCCACATTGATGAAGGATGTTTGTGTGGGTTGTTGTGTGAGGTGTGGGAGGTGGGGAACATGGGAATCCCTGTAATTTCTGTGTAATATCTAGGTAATCTAAGCACCTATAAAAAATATATATTTATAAAATAACATTTATGTAAGCAAATGCATATATATGCATATATATTTACATATCATTTTACAAATATTGGCATGTATTGTGTAAAATTTGATTTTTACCCACAATAAAAATAAATTAAAAAAAAGAAAACAGCAGACTGTAAGTGTTGCAGATGATGTTGAGGAATGGGAACCCTTATCCACTGCTAGTGGGATTGTGAAATGGTCCAGCCACTGTGGAGGACAGTGAGGTGTTTCCTCAAAAAACTAAATATAGATCTTCCATATGATCCAATGATTCCACTGGTGGGTATATACCCAGAAGAATTGAAAGCGAAGACACAAACAGATATATGCACACCAATGTTCATAGCAGCATTCTTTACTATTGCCAAAAGTTGGAATCAAATCAGGTGCCCATCAGAAAATGAATGGATAAACAAAATGTGGTACATACATACAATGGAATATTACTCAGCTGTAAGAAGAAATAAAGCACTAACACACGGGATAACATGGATGAATCTTGAAGACCTTATGTTGAGTGAAGCAAGCCAGGCATTGAAGGATGAACAGCACATGACTTCATTGATATGAATTAAGGAAATTGAGCAATCTCAGATAGCTATTGTCTGAAAGATAGGTTTACAAGAAAGAGAATGAGAAGAGAAAGTTTGAGCCATCACCCATACTTATGCAATCTATTTTAAAGTGATAGAATGTAGCTGTGCATTGAAGTGATAAGAAAGGAGGGTAGTGATATAATTTGGTTGAGTGGTGCAAGGTTGACAGGTGGATAAATTGGGAAGGGTGGGTTAGAATACCCAGGATACTGGGAAGAGGGTTGGGAGAGGGCCCACTTGGCGGGACCACCAGATGAACACTTGGGATTTGTGGGTATGAGGTTGAAAGTAAAAAGGTGGGAATTGCTTATGGCAATATGAAAAGGAATGGTCACTGCTTTAGGGTGTTGTTTGGGGGGGGCATTCATGGCAGGGCACAACTGGACCAGGCATCTAAAGAGTGTGTTAGTGTTCATTCTGTCATAATGTGTTGTTACAGTGGGTGGAAATCCACATAATGAGAGGGAATGTGTTGGGCTCCCAATTTTGGGAGGACTGATTCATTCAAAAATAGACAGGCAGTGGTCTCTTAAGAGCAAGGGCGGTTCCTAAAAGGGGGAAAAAAACAGTGTATCAAGACCTCTTATTGCCTGTAACTATGAATCTTGTCATCCAATGAGTCAAGCCAGGGGGTTTTCATGGACCCCAGGGGGGTGGGGAGGGAGGAGCAGAATATCATACAGGGGGTATTTAGTGGTCACTGGAAATGTTATTCATTATCATACAGTGATGGGCACAGGATGTGGTAAATATCATTAAAATTTATAAAACTGTACAGTCTAGAAAGTAAACGATATTGTAAACCATTGACAATGTTTAGTAGCTATGTTTCACTCTTTGTATATCAGTTATAACAATACTAACATCCATATATAAAAAGGTATTAATATGGGTTGAGGAAAGGGAGAGAGTTTGGGTATTGAGAGACTCTTGTATCCTGTGTGTATCTTTGGTGTGAACTAAAACTTCTTTGAAAACAAAATGAAAAATGTGAGACACTAGTGAATGAGAAGGGGAAGATGCCACAGTACAGACTGGATACCAGATATTATAGTGATAAAAGGCAAAAAGTAAAAAAAAAAATTGTTTTAATTTTTTAAAATATTTTTCATTTTTTTAAATATCTCAATCTTTTAGTCTTATTTTATTTATAGTTTTTTTGTTTTCATGTATTTTATCTCTTACACTTAAACTTATCATTACTATTTCATTTTCCTATTTATTGTATTTGGCTTCATCTTTAAAGAAGCTTTGGATCACAGAAGGGTTACAAATGGTGTGGGAGAGGATCATTTGTGGGGGGTGTCAGGGATAGGGGGTGCATGGGAGGAAGTTCACCTGAACATACATATAAGGTATATAAAATTGGTAAAATGTTCACAGGGCATTGTCCCAGTGGGTGAAGAATTACTCTATAAATGAGAGAATACTGAATTCCCATCCTGGAGAGCTCTGCCACATTCTCTAAGGGAGCAGCAACAGTCCCCCAAGTGTAGGTGCAGTGTCTGGCAAAGGAGAATGATCCACTGATGGGCCCTTGTTATTGATTACTAGCCTTATGAGTCTTTGCTTTTAAAATTGAAACTTAGCCTATTGCTATGGGGTGCCTAAGAGTTGCCTCCCAAAAGCCTCCTTGTTGCTCAAATGTGGCATCTCTGTAAGCCAAACTCAGCATATGAATGCATTACCTTCCTCCCAGCGTGAGACATGACTCCTGGTGATAAGCCTCCCTGGCACTGAGGGATTACTACCAAGTGCCAACTGGCAATATGACTGGAAAAAGACCTCGAATAAAAGGAGGAAAAGGTAAAGATAAATGAGTTCATATGGCTAAGGGACTTCAAAATGAGTCAGTATGTCATCCCAGAGGTAACGCTTATGCACATCTCAGTAGAACGTCATAGACTTCCAAAGTGGAACTCACCCCAAATAGTGGGGCTCCTGAGGGCTCTGGAGATGCCCATGTCCTATGTCAGGGAGGATAGCTCTAGTGTTTGGTGCCTTACTAATGGGTCATACTTTGGAATCTGTGCTCCTGAGAGTGACAGAGTTGGACTCAAATATGTCTTCCCTGCACATAGTTCATCTGTCCCTTCTATTCAAACATATATGTGGTGATGGAGTTTGTAGGTGTACATCCACAGTCTGTAGCCTTTGGACTGTCCATGTGCCATCTGGGTCCAGCTTATTGGTGGAGCTGCAACTTCTACTCTAAAGCTCAATGGAATCAACCAGGACAGCTGGTGGTGAGATGATGATGGACAATGGCCATCCCAGCGAATGGAGAGAGTCTGCAGCTGTAGGCAGGGTAATCTCATCCAACTTATCCATGAGATATAAGCCCCTTCTCAACTGGAGGTGGAGTGGACATCACCATCCCAGACCACTCAGGATTGGGAGAAGAGCTATGAACTAGAGTGAACTTACTGGTATTCTGTTATAGACATATTGTGATTCAAGCAATGGAAGAAATTACAACATTAATGTGGAGCCAGTGGCCACTGGAAGCTCTGGGGACAGGGAGAGGGAAAAGCAGTTGTAATATAGGGCTTTTTCGGGACTTGGGAATTGTCCTGAGTGACATTGCAATGACAGATTTAGGCCATTTTATATCACCATGTAACATGCAGAATTGTGTGGGAGAGAGTGTGGTCTACCATGTGAACTATGATTCATGCTTAATGGCAAGACCCCAGGATGTATTTATCTGTTGAAGTTGATGTGCCACACTAATGAAGGATGTTTATGTGGGAGGTTGTGGGAGGTGTGGGATGTGGTGCATATGGGAATCCCTATATTTTTTTAATGTAACATTTATGTAATCTAAGTATATTTAAAAAAATAAAAAATAAATATTAAAAAAAGCATGAACCGAGTATATGCTGTCTGCAAGAGATTCACTTCAAATACAACAATACAGTTATGTTGAAATGAACGGATGGAAAAAATATACACTGTGTAAGCAGGAACTAAAAGAGAGCTAGGGTATTTCTACTAAAATAGACTTTAAGTCAAAAACATTCACAAGGAAAAAAGATAAGCATTATATACTGATACAGGAAACAATTCAACAAGAAGATGTAACAGTTTTATATACATATATGTACCTAACAGCAGAGACACAAAATATATGAAGAAAATATTGACAAATGTGAAGGGAGAAATTCAAAGTTCTACATTAATAATAGAAGACTTAATCCACCATTCTCAATAATGGATAATCTAGTCTGAAAATTAGCATGCAACTAACTAGACTTAACAGACATATATAGAACCCCTCACTCAAGAAAATCAGAGCACACATTTTTCAAAAGCCCACCAGGACCATTCTCCAGGGTAGACCATAAGTTGGGTAACAAAAGAAATTTCAATAAATAAAAAATTATTATACCATTCAATGTATATTCTCCAACAAATACAGAATAGAGCTAGAAAACAAGAGAGGAGGAATTGGAAAATTCACAAATATGTGGAAATTAAACAACATACTCTTAAAACAATCAATGGGTTAAAGAGGAGATCAAAAGCAAAATTAAGAAATATTTTGAGCCAAATGAAAATGAAAATATAGCATACCAAGTCGTATGGAATGCAGTGAATGTAGTGCAGATAAGGAAATTTAAAATTGTAGATGTTACATTAAAAAAGAAGAAAGATCTCAAATCAGAGACCTAATTCAAAACTGCAAGAACTAGAAAAAGAAGAGCAAATGAAATCCGGAGGGAAAAGAAGGAAGGAACTAAAATATTAGAGGAGATAAATGAAATAGAATTTTAAAATTAGAGAAATTCAACAAAAACTAATGCTAGTTCTTCAAAATGTTATATATTATGGATATATTCCTGCTGTTAAAGGAATGAGGAGCAGACAATTCCACATGCAGCCCATAGGTATTTTGAATCAATCTTGAGGTCACATAATTTTTTCAAAACATTATTCTGTAAAGTATTTAAATTTGTAATTTATGTCAAGCTTAAATTTCACAATACTGATATGGTTCCTAACAGTAAGAGAAAAAGCCATCTGGAACAGAAGGAATGAGAGAAGGAGCCCCATTCCAACATTGTTCTGGGAAAGATAAGTTGATGATTACTTAGCAAAATTGCCAATATAAGGTGTGATGGTTAGACTAATGTGTCAAAAAAGGCCAGGTAATTGTGTCCAGGTGTTTGGTCTAGCAAGCATTGGGCTAATTGTAATACAAGAACATTTATGGCCTTTGCTCACCTGTGAGTTTACTGCGTGGATGGCCAGTTAAATCTGCATCAATTAGAGAGATTGCCATCAACATTGGGGTGATGCTTTTATCCAATTAGTTAAATGCCTTAAAAGGGGAAGGGATTTCAACATTCAGAGATAATTTCCCAAATCATCTTTGACAGCCAACTTCTCCCAGAATTTCATCAAGGACCTTCATTGGACTTTCATCGGAGCCCGTGGTTTGCAGTCTACCTGCGGAACCTGGACTTGTGCATCCCCATGGTCACGTCAGAGACTCATAAAATCTCATATTATTGAAAGATACCTCCTATTGATTCTATTTCCCTATAGAACCCTGACTAATACATAAGGCAAAAATATTTTCATAGAATTAGTGGGAAAATGAATAAAGGCAGAGAAATGAGAAATGCTCATATGAGTTCTAAGGCAAATAGTAAAAATTTGTTGTCTGTGTATTGGAAAAAAGTAAAATAATGAAAAACAAATTAGAACCCACAAACCACCTATTCTAATTAATTAGATATTGTGAATGACTATAACAGTATAAAATATTTTAAAATTTTTCATTTAATTAAATGTTTGACATCACTGGGAAACCCCCAGTTTTTCCTTTATATTTTAAAAATGCTCCCAAATGGCTCCCTGCCAATATCATATTTTTTCTTTATTTATTTTATTCAGATTCCATGACCAGCTCTAATGATCCACTAAGATAGATAGTTTTATTATGGGATCTAGGGATTCAAGCAATTTTCATAATTATGATAAGAGTTTTTTATGTATATAGGCAGGTATTACTCTACAGATTAGTATATGGTATGCCCAAGAGGAGGAAAAACCATATAAAACTCAAATCCTATGACTTTTTAACTCTACCAGTCTTCTAATATTCTAATATTCTATTGCAGTTATAGATAACTGTAATAGAATATTACAGTTATCTATATACTGCCCAAATTCTCTTGTATCCTTGCCCATAAATTTATTCCCCTGTCAGACTTTCAATGAGATTAAACAATCTGTCATGCCACTTTTAAGTGTAGCACATTAAAATTTCAATAATAAACCTTATAATATTTATTAAGCAATTATAAATTATGTCATATGTTATGCTTTCATATCATTTATAGCATAAATATTTATGGAATTCTTGATGAATTAAGGAAGTTATATTCCCCAAAAGGAGAAATTGGATTTCATTGGGCTTATGTTATTAATCTAATGCCACATATCTAGTATATATTAGATGTATGACTAAGGACTAGAAATATAATCATCTGATTACTTTTCCAATCCTATGTCATACGGTTTTTCCACTGAGGAATAATTTTTTACTGAAAGGCAAAGTACATTCATGTAGACATGTATATCTTATAGTTCACTGTTCCAGAAAGTTTCATGGCTTTATTATGAAGAAAACATCCCAAATTCTTGCTTTTCTTTTGAAGAAGAGAGTTGCGTTTTCTCCTTGTGCATCTCCTCTCTTTCCAAGAATTGCTTAATGAAGTGGCGTGAGTATCCAAGGGCATTATATTCACTGTCTATTTTAGTTGAATGACTAGTTCACTTTCAGAGGTAAGAGGAAAGGTTTTTCGTCACTTACACAATATTTTAGAAAGTAAAATCCTCAATCTCAAACTAGAGTATGTACATTAATATTTAGATTCAAGATAGTGTGTTCTAGTTGTCACACACTGTATTTTTTAAAACATTTAAAAAAAATCAATTTTATTGATACATATTAATAAAGCATACAATTCCTCCAAGGTATACAATCAATGGAATTTGCTATAATCATATATATGTGCATTCATCACTTCAAACAATATTAGAGGATTTTTAAAATTGAATTGCTTTAAAAATAACTGACTAACAGAAAACTACTTTGATGCCTTGCAGCAGATGATTCATATATAAAAGTAAAATTTATGACAAAACAGTATAGAGAATGGGAAAGAGAATTCTATCTTTACTCCTCAAAGTTTAATAATCCGTTGAGCAACTATTATGGAGAGAGAAGACAAATTGCCAAATAAGGGATAAAACTATAGTTTCCCACAAATATTTAAAAGATAGTAATAAAATGGTGTTAAATTTAATAACTTAGGTTAAATGTCCAATTCCTTAAAAATGCTCACAGCAGAAAAATAGGTTACTTGACAGGCCAATATCCAAGAAATTGGATATTACCTTAAAAACCTTCCACATGAAAAAATTCAGGAGTTCTTTTCCAAACGTGAAAAGCTCACTTTTCCATTAGTTGGGAAGTAGACAGAGTACTAAATGAAAAGTGTTCAACCACGCCAAAGAAGTCAACCTCTTGGGAGTAAGTACAGCAACAACATGGAAGAATCCTTGGTCTCGGGGTTACTTCTCAGAAAAGAGCATACACAAAGCCTAGTCAGCTAAACTCTTCAAGTCTACACCAAGGATGATACTCTACCTTTTATTGAGACACTCTATTTCTGAATCCCTTTCTTACACAAGGATAGCTTGTACCTGACCAATACAAGTTCTCTGCAGCCCAATTACATCACTTGATAAATCACTCTTTTCTTTACAGAGTTCTTCCTGTTTGTAAACAGGACTTTACATGTATGTTGATGTATGTTACATATATGTTGACAAGATTTAGCTGGTATTGCCAAAGTCACACTGTCTTCTTTCAACAGGTGTAGAGAATGCCTGCCAGTAATATATACCTCTCTATGACCCCTGTTAATTTTTGTTTATTTTAAAAATCTGTATGAAAGCAATGGAATCTGTTTTTTCTCTAATATCAATAATATACATTTGTGGAAAAACAGTCATATCATAGACATTCATAGGTGATGAAGAATGTAAGTTCTGCCCTCAGGCTGCCTTGATTCAACTGTATGTTTTTCTTTTAACTTGTTACCTGACCATGAAGAATTATGTAATCTCATTGTACCCCAGTTTCATCATCCATAAAATTCATCTTTTCATTTTTGAGGTACTATTCTAGGTGCTGGAGATCAAACTTTGAACAAAATGGGTAAAAATCCTGAGTTCACATGCTTTCATCATGCAGCAAACAGAAAAAATCAAAAGCATAAGAAAAATATATGGAATGTTAGATGGGGTAACTGTCATGGAAAGCAAATACAGTATGCATAAGGGATAGGGCAGATATGATTTTATATAGCATTGTAAGAGATGATCTTATGAGGAAGAGAACGAGGACGAAAACATCTGTGCAGATAACAGGGTGAAGGGAAATTTGGCAAGAAGAAAAAAATGGAGAAAGTCCAGGCAGCATCAAGACTAATGTGTTTAGCAAAGCATCAGTAGGTAAGTACGGTTGCTTCAAAGTGAGCATGAAGACACAACAATATAGCATAAGTTCATAGATGTAGAAGGAGGGCAAAATATTTTAGATCTGGAGGTTTTATAAAAGTTTTGCTTTTTACTCTTATTGTGGTGGGAAATCTTACAGGTTTTGTGAATGAAAGAGAAATGCTCCAACCTATTTTTTAATATCAACACTGTGGCCTTACATTGAGATTAGACTCAAGAGCTATAAGCCAGTAAACAGTAGGCAAAAATAATTCAAAGATTGGGGTGATGGTTCTTCAGGCCAGGGTAGTAGCAGAGAAGGTGTTGAGAAATAGTCACACCCCAGATATATTCTGGATATAGAATCATTATGATATGCTGCTGGACTAGATTTGATGTGTATGACACAGAAAATTCCAGGATGATTCTTTTTATTAAAATTTTATTTTATTATTATTTAAAAATATATTATTTTATATATATATTACATAAAAATATAGGAGATTCCCATATGCCCCACTCCCCTCACCTCCCCCAATTTCTCACATTGACAACACCCTTCATTAGTGTGGTACATTCATTGCAATTAATGAACACATTTGGGAGCATTGCCACTAATCATGGATTAAAGTTTACATTGTAATTTACACTCACTCCAACCCAATTCTGTAGGTTATGGCAAGATATATAATAGCCTGTATCTGTCATAATGTCATTCAGAACAATTTCCAAGTCCCAAAAATAGCCCTATATTACACTTGTTTTTCCCTCTCAGAACCTTCAGTGGCCACTGCTTTCATATCAATGAGAAAAGTTCCATTGCTAGAATCACAATGGCTTTCCATTACCTGAGATTAAATTGCAGATATTAGAAGTACTTACCTGAGAGTTATCTTGTAGAAATAAACTATGTAATTTATATATCTAAAGACCTTTAAATATTGTCTGACAACTAGTTGAGGCCAAGTAAATATAATCTAAATTTTCCATTATTATATAATATTAAGTATTTACTAACAGTTATTGCTCAGATATTGTCATGCCTATTTTTACCTTAAATTTTATAATTATTTGAATAATTTAATCTTTGCTATACCATCCTGAGCAAAAGGATAATGCCTTAAAAATGCTTCAGACCACATCTTACATAAAATGTGATATGCACTAATATAAATAGGGAAATGGAGGGAATTTGAAACAGTCTACTGAAAACAATAGACTCTTTACACATTTCACAAAGGTTATATTACATTCAGTTATTAACACTTTAATGTTTCCTGGAATATTTTAAGAGGATAGGGTAGTCAGAATTTATTGCAATCTGAAGCATTCCCTGAATTTATTATTATCTCAAATATTGGAGGATATGTGGACCACCGTTGAGAATACACACCAACAGGATACTTTTCAAAATTACAGACTTATACATAAATGAGAGCAAGGCCAGCATAAAGACCAGAAAAAGAGCTTAAAATATAAGAATAGATTCATTACATGTACATGATGAGAGATTAGTAAAAATAATCATATTTTAAAAATAATTGATTAACAAAGACATCTCTAATTGCAAACATAAAATGGAGGGATTGCATTAAAAATAGATTCTAGACAAGCTAGAGTTCAGAGCAAAAATAAGATGTAATGCAGCAATTTATTTGGATATTATATATAAGTTAAAATATTCATATAAATACAGGATGTAGAAAATAATGCATTTTTAAATTATTTGAAAAAATTAATGAACAGTGAAGAACTAGTGCAAAGTCACAAAACTTTGATTCCAGAGATAGAGGTTAAAATTTATTTTAACCATTCACAAATACTTTTGCACATAAATAAAATGAAGTTCTACAAAAAAAGTAATATAAATTAAAAGAAGACAAAATACTTGAATTCAAATATATATATTATATATATATATAATAAACATGGCTTAAGTTAAAATAAAAATAATCAAATCCTCAGAAAAATTTTAAAAACATATAGTCTCTTTAATATACATTGAATAGTAGAGAAAACTAAAATTGAAATTCAAGATTATACAGAGTAATTTTTAAAGGAAATTTTAGAAACATACCTGAATAAATTTATGGACAGACACAAAATTTCATCTCATTATCAATTTTTGAGTTTACATTTCCCTATTAAACATTTTAAACCAAGAATTTATTCAATAATTCATTTTTTAAGGAACATAACAAAACTATGGAAATCATTAGAAAGGAAATGAATTTTTTTTATTATACTTAAATTAAACCAGAAAATACTAATTAGTGAAACTTATTGACATCACAGAGTGAGTTTTCAAATGGTGTTAAGGTAGATATTGAAGGAATATTACTGCATACAATATACATTTTTTACTGCATACACTTGAATTTTTAAAACTTCAATACTTAAAATATTGCGAGAAGATTATTGATTTCACTAATGTACTAAGAAAAGATTCACCTCCCAAGTTTAAGTGACAAAAGAATTACCAAAATTTATTGTGATGAGTGAAAACTGAAAGGTGCGCAATAGAGATAGAAAATGTCAAAAATTGTGTATGCATATATAAGTAATATATACAGGCAAATGCATACGTTTTGTTTAGAAAGCAATGGAAAATTATTAATAATTCAAAATATTTTCAAAATCTTCTTCATTGTTTACATACACTTATTTCTAGAACATAGTTCTATAAAAATATTTTACTGTGCTCTAAGACCAAATATTGAAGTGCCATTTTTCCTTTTTTAGCTGTTTATTTATGAATAAGATTAATCTTATGTATTTATAAAACATCAGTGAACATTTTCAAAAGAAATCAATTGTATTCAAAATTTTGCATGAATGCAAGTATTCTGACATTTGTAGCAAAAATTATTAGTACTATATTAAATCTTTCCATTTTTCTCCTTATTTAATCTTTATAACAACGCTCTTGTTTTAGGATTACTATTTTTGTTGTATATTTATATAAACTAGATTTAAAGCTTCTGTGACTTTCTAAGGGATATAGAGCTAATAAGATGGGAGATCTTTAACTAAACCCTGGATTGTCCATTCTAAAATTTCATTCTTTACCACTGTGCTTTATTTCTTCACTTCAGTATAAATAGAATGGAATCTAAAAGTGTTCTCTATAATAAAATTCTCTGAATTTGGACATGCATGGTGGTTTCTGTGATACAATTTGAAAAATAACACTACATATTTGTTCCCATTACTTGACCTATAAAATGAATATGTTTAAACCAAAGGTTTACATATATTTCATGTCATCAAATAACTATGTAGATTATAAAAATATATTTTTGGAAATGTTCCAGATCATCAATTGTCAAAAAGTGGATGGCTCAACAGAAATGCAAACTAATTAAAGGATGCTACTTTATTTAGAAAGAGATCAAGTAATCACCCATTTATGGGCAAAAATATGAGATTAAATATTTAGCATCACTGCATCACTGTCATTTCGATTGTTACTTCTTCATGACTCTAATGAAAGCTTTTTTTTTTTAACTTCTTTATTCCAAAGATTGTAAGTGAAAGGTTTCAGCATGTGGATCACCATAGTATAAAACACAGAGGCCACTTGACCCTTTCCCAAGGGGTAGGAATCTTTGGTTTTACATAAGTAAAAATCATGGTGCTGTAAAAGATGGTGACTCCTAGGAGGTGGGAGATACACGTATAGAAAGATTTGCGGTTTCCCGAAGTGAAATTAATTTTCATGAGAGTAGACAGAATGGATCCATAAGACACTTTGATAAGAGACACCATTATGTTTGAGCCACCAAAAACAAATATAATGATTTCAGTGTCATGAGTGACAGTGCATGACAGGGCTAAAATTGGAAATATGTCACTTAAAAAGTAATAGATAACATTGGAGTTGCAGAAATGAAAACTTTTTATGTAGAGAATATTGACTAAGCATTCAGAAAACTCAGTCATGCAGGAATCAGTGATGAGTGCACAGCAGAGCCTTGTGGACATAACAACTGGATAAAGAGGATTGCAGAAAGCTATCTAGGGTCATAGGCCATCAAGATAGAAGGAAAAATTCAGTGGCCACCAATAAGGAAAAGAAAAGACATTTGGGTGAAGCAGTTGGTAAATGAAATACACTTGTTGGAAATCAGTAAATTCTCTAAGGTTTTAGGAAGGATGACTGTTGAGTAATTGATATCAAGGAATGACAGGTGACTGAGGTAAATGTTCATGGGGGTGTGAAGGATCATCCCTGCATTCCCCAGAGAGTAATCAGGAATATCAGAAGAAATAACATAAACGGTACCTACTGGATCTCTTCAGAGTTTGCTTATCCCATAAGGATAAAGTCAGGCACATTTGTTTTATTCCTATTCTCCATAATGTTCAACCTTTGTAATCTGTTGAGAAATCAAGGTTTTACTCCACATCAATGAATTGAAAAGTTTTTGTTTATATGAACGATCAGGCATTTAAAAAAGAATTGTTTTCTGATCATATAAATACATGATAAAGCATTGTTTGCAACTTCTTTGCTACAGTCCTGTGGCAGAAAATGTTGTATGCTCCTGCAAATAATATCTTAACAAAACACCGTCACTTTGGCAAATGATCTGTTGTGACTTAACATTGCACAGATTCTACCTTTTGTCTTTTTTTACAACACTTTTTAGTATTTAAAATAAGCCATTTTGTGTTTCACTTGTAACTTGAGATGTGGTCTTGGTTGTAGCGTAATTTTTAGGAGAGCTTATTACAATTGATTGTTTCCCCCAAACTGTATTTCCTGTGGTCCTGTAAGTATTAAAGTGAGTGGAGTGAGGAAAGCAAAATGTGCATGGCTCATCTAGTTGGACAGACCGACTGTCACTGGTTTGGCCTAAAGGGATCTGATAGTAAATTTCAAAAAGGATTTGAAGTTTTCTTTCTTCCTGACCCTTCTCTTTAAAGGGTAAAATATTAATATTTAGAATGGAAAGAGGAATTATTGTAATCTAATGGATGCAAGCTTAATGGAAAAAAACAAACAAAACACACACACTTCCTGATGCAAACATTGGGGAAAAACTTGTGCCTGGTTTTGTTCACTTCCTCATTCTTGTCTGTGTTATCTTGATGGTGATGGTTATTTCATCTTTAATTACTGTTTTGTTTTCTCCTCTGTAGTAGCTTTAATTAATTTATTAATTTATAAATTAATTAAAGCTCTGAAGTAGCTTTAATTAATTTAATATCCATTGTTTCAACTCTGCCATTTCTGGAGAAACTTTTAGTTTTCAGTATATATGTATATCAGGAATGTGCACTCACTGTTTAGCATGTTTTATGTGTAGTAAACTGACCTCCAAAGATTTCCTTTGGAAAACTCCACCCCTCCTTAATTTTTACGTTCTTTATAATTTTACTAAATATTAAGTTTTCTTTAATAATTTTGGTACTCATGTGTTTGGGGGGGGAATATTAAAATGAATCTGTCATACTAGAAAGTTTGTTTAAAACTCACAGATCAAATGTGCCTTAATAAATTTTTTTCATTTAGATTTCAAACAATGGTAAGATTGACATTTTAATATACATCATTAGAAACCTGCTTATTTGTAAATAGCCTATTGCTCATTTGGAAAAATAAAACAGTGAACAATTTTTTCTATTGTATTTTAGGAACCATTTTGTCCATTTTACCTGTTTTACCTGAAGAATTGTGTTGTATTTTGAAAGAAAACAACTTAAACAACAAAAAAAATGTAGTTTGCAAAATATGACAAAAATCTTAGGCTATGAAATATGAATTTGCTATAAATCATCATTTGGATATTATACAATAGTAACTCATATAGTGCACAATTAAAACAAACTTGTCACTGTTATAAATACTTCCATTTATTGACATATCTATCCAGGTGAAAATATCACACCATAGTTATTACTATTCTACACATTTTAGAATAGAAAGAGAGCACAGAGAGTTAAGTAAATTACCTAGATTCATAACCATTAAATGTTGTAAGCTTTGTGATTCTATGAAGATTGGTTACTCCAGGGATCATTCTCAAAACTCATATTCCTACTTATAATTAATTTCAGAAAAGTAGTGAAAGGTACTAAATTTATAATAGTGATAAAGAGTTTTAATGACTCACTCTTCTTTACTTTCCAATATTATATTGCTATTAATTTTCAGAAGATATGTTTTTATGTGATCATGAAAACTCAAATTTCTTCTAAATATATATTTTCAGTAATTGTACGTTACTTGATGACTCTGATTCTATGATTCAATATTTCCATTTCTTCAAATCCTGACATTACTTAGGTAAGGCCTACATGATATGTATATACATACTCTTCTAATTATATTCCCATTTTTTTTTAGATAAACTAAAACTCTCTAGCTTTGAGACTAATAATTACCAAGAGCCAAAGTTGTTGAAAATCCTCTTACAGCTTTTCTATCTAGAAATATCTCAACCTTGAGTTTGTCTCACAAATAAAATACATAAACCAGTTAAGTAGCCTAAAAATTTGGCTCTACAATAATTGTTTCCTTGGAAATAATTTATGTTTTTTTTTTATTCATGCATTTTCATTTTGTTCTGAGGTAAAATAAACCAACTTAAATATTTGTTCATGTCCTAATCAAATAGAAAATCACATGGAAATTATGTCTCATAAGTACACCAAGGAGCTACTGAGAACATAGCAGAGCAGATTGTCTCTTGCCTTTCACCCTCAAAATCCCACAGCACATCTTATTGTTGAGATTGCAACATTTGTTCATCTCTGGGACCATTTTCCAAGGAAATTTGTTTGTCATGATTCCAAGGATAAAAGTTTAAGGACTGATGCAAACATGTTAGGTTTTAACAGAGTTGCATTCTCCATAATAGCCATAAAATGTTAAGTAGCATATTTTGTTTTTTCTTTGTGATGCTGTAAATTATGAGTGTGTAAAAGAGAAGGTATTTCTAGAAAAATAATTAATCTGTGGCTGAAACACCAGATAATTAACCAACAAGGATGATATACCATATTTTAAACAATGAAACATTTTTATATTTGACAGTGTGACAAAATCATTGCAGTAAACATTGTTCATTATACAAAAATTAGAATAGAACAAAATTCAAAGAAGAATATGAAACTCATTCATGAATATTGCTAATTTTTAGATGTGTTTCTTCCTTTTATTTTCCTTTTTACATAATGCTTATTTATATGTACACTTACATATTCACATAATTTTTATCACACAATATTTTAGTAACATCCTGATTTTATTATTAAAAAATTATAATGTACCTTTCCCTATGTTATATAGAGATTTGTCCAACCCAAAATTTCATGTATTTTGCATTGGATGTTTCCCTATATCTAAATTCTCTCTAGGAGTTAACATTATCTGATGAACGGGCATTTTTGTGGCATCTCAGGGAAAGTATGTGGGATTTTCTCATTTCAGTGTTGGCAATGTCACCTAATTCATCTACATAGGAAATGTTATAACAAACATAAGGGAAGAAGGTAAAACCCAATGCCGAAATGTGTAAATATGAGTAAATATTATATAATTCATTTAAAATTAATTTAATGCCCAAAACCTCAAATCAGGTGAAATGTTTTCTTGTGAATCTTGCATTAATTAATGAGAATGAAATCAATTTTCATGTAATTTAGAAGCAACTTTTAACAGAAAAAAACTTTCTACTCCATAAATTCAGAAGATAATTTGATGGTATAGATCAAGGAATTACAAATTAATATATTGTATATTTTCTGGCCTTTTGGAAGTACAGTTCTTCTCTTCATCAATAATTCAGTGATACTGAGGAAAGCTTTTTTGAACATTAAAAAGCCAGCATCAATTTATTTCACAATATTTAACTTTATGTTTTAATCTAAAGGAGAAATTAGTGGAGATTTCCTAGGTCCACTCGTTCCTTGCAAAATCATCTGAATGATTTTTTCTTCACAGCATTGAAATCAGTATTTTATAGCCATTAAGTGTATTTCCAAAAATAATATGAATAGAATGAGGAGATATGATAATTTACAAATCTAATTTTGTTATTGACCTCTTTTGATAAATCTTTACCAGTGAACTTCCAATATATCAAACCTAATAGTAAAATAATTTTGACAGAAGTTCAGAAATAAGAAATGAAAAGAACATGACTTCTTTGGCTTACATTTTCAACAAATTAGAACTTTATCCTTGTTAATTATTCAATGCAAATATTTTTAAATATATTTATATTCCTCCATTTAATCTCTCAACTTTTGATTTGTGTGTTTTGAAACTGGATTTTTGTAATTTCCTGAAAACTTGTCTCTATTGTTATTTTATACTGTGCTTTACATCTCTAGAATATAAAGGTCTACTTTTTATAATACTACTATTTTGCATAGCATATTTATATGTTTATACTTACAGTTACATATTGAATATCTTTTTCTATTCAACTATTTTTTATAAACATCATAATATTGGGTCTTACTTATTAATAGTGTTAAACACTGTGCCTTTTAATTGAATTATCCACTTAAATTTAAAATCATTCCTTATGTGTTATATTCAAATTATTTCATATGTTTTTGAAATTTTTATTCTTTTCTTTTGGCTTCATTTTGGTTAAAAAAAATGTCTAATTTTTAAATTTTATTTTCTTTGTTAAAATTTTTAAAATCATACTTCATTCCTTTATATTGATAGTAACTTCTCTAGGGGATAAAATTTTCATCCTTAAGTTATATTAGTTTAACACAAATCATTATTACTTTTTAAAATATACTTCTTTATTCTTTTTTAAAGAGAAACTTAGATTACATAAATGTTACACAAAAAATATAGGGGATTCCCATATGCCCCATTCCCTAATCCTCCCACATTTTCCCCCATCAGCAACATCCTTCATTAGTGTGGTGCATTTGTCACAATTGATAAACGCATTTTGGAGTATTTCCACTAAGTGATGGTTATAGTTTACATTATAGTTTACACTCTTTCCTGCACATTTTTGCAAGTTATTGCATGATAAAAAATGGCTTTTATCTGTCATTGAAATGTCATTCAGGAAATTCCTGAGACCCAAAAATGCCCCCAAATTATACTTATTTTTCCCTTTCCTACCCCTCAGAACCCTCAGTGGCCACTGCCTCCATATCCTTGATCAAAGTTCTTCCACTGCTAGGATTTCAATATGTCTACAGTAGACAAACTGTAAGTCTACACCAGCCCATCATTCATTCCCTAATCCTGAGGATTCTGTGATGGTGATGCCCACACCACCTCTAATGGAGATGGGGCTTAGGTCCCATGGGGCAGATGGTTGGAAATTTCTTGCTTGCCATTGCAGACTCTCTCTGTTCCTTGAGATGGTCGTTGTCAGTCATCTTCTCCCTGTTAGTTTTCCTGGGTGAGTCCAATGAACTTGAGAGTAGGTGTTGAAGGTCTCTTGAGACTCAGGGCCCAACTGGCACATGGACAGCCTGAAGATTTAAGTCTCTTGGACACACAACTATCAACTCTAATAGTAATTATAGGTTCAAATAGAAGGGCAGCAGATCTATGTGTAGGGAAAACACACAACTGAGTCCAACTTTAACACACTGGGAGCATAAATTCCAAATTAGGTCCCACTAGTAAGATGCCAAACTCTTGAGCTGTCTGCCCTGCCTCTAGTGTCTGAATTTCTCCAGAGCCCTCAGGAGCTCCACTATTTGAGGTAATATTTACTTTGGCAGTCTATGAGTTCCTGCTGAGATGTGCAGAAGTGTAACCACTGAAGTGATTGGTTTTAGACAACCAAGAAGGCAGCATAAGATTCTCTAGGGTTTTGTCTTCCCAGAGAATATTTGAAAAGCTATTTCATAAGGATAAAGGAGGTATTCTAATTCACATAAACTGGGAAATGTCTAAGGCCAGGGCACAAGCCCAAGAAGAAAACACATACAATCAGAATAGAAAGAGAGGGCACCACAGTTTTGCCTCAGGCTGATCTTCTTGATAGGAAAGCTAAACTCTGAAGAAGAGCAGCAGCCAATACTGAGCTAATTTTCAAAGACAATGAAAAGCTGGTATTTTGTTTTTTCACATTTGATTGTTCTTTTTAATTCCTAATACTCAAATGATATAGCTGTCACCTCACTTACCAAAAATAAAATTTAGCCACAGACTACTAAGGGACTAAATCCAATAGTTACAATATTAAAATATTTAACTGTACAATGTGCAACAAAGTTTATCAATAAAAACAAAGACACAAGAATTTATGGCCAAATCAAAGGAAAAGTATAGACAATAAATCATCAATGAAGACCAGATTTTTGATATTGAGAAGAAAGAATTAATGAATTCAAAGCAAGACAATGAAATTATTCAGGTTGAAAGGCAGAAGGAAAAAAAATTACATATGAAAAATTGTAAAGAGCCTAAGAGACAGGTTGAGGACCCTGAAAATACCAATATAGTAATAATGAGACAGAGGAGAAATACAAGAAAGGGGCAGAGGAATGTTCAAAGAAATAATGGCACAAAACTTCTTTAATTCAGAGAAAGGCATCAATACACCTTCAAGAATCCCAATGAACAATAAATAGGATAAACTTGAAGACAAATATATGAGACATACTTAATCAAACTGCAGAATGCAAGGATAAGGAAAGAGTTCTGAAAGCTGAAAGAGAAAAGCAATATGTTATGTAAAAGGAAGTTACTATAAAATAAAGTACTGATTACTTATCAAAAACCATGGAGGTGTGAAAGCAAAAGAATAAAATATTTAAGTGCTGAAAGAAAACAATTTCAACTGAGAATTGTATATCTGATAAGACTGTTTTAAAAATGAAGGTGAAATTAAGACATTAACAAGCAAACAAATGCTGAGGGAAATCACCACTACAGCTGCCCCACAAGCAATGCTATAGGGAATACAGCCTACGGATAGGAAATTACCCTAGACAGTGGATCAAGTCAGCATAAAGGAATAAAGATCTCTGATGTACATAGCCATATGGGTATGCACAAAAACAGCAGAGATCCACAATAATGAAACATATTGATACTTATGAAGGGGGAAATAGATGGTTCTCTGACCTAATAACAAATTTCAATACACAACATTTAATAATGGATAGACCATCGAAATAGAAATTTGATAAGAAAATGAAAGAAATGAAAGATACTATAAAATAACTAGAGCTAATAGATATACATAGAACACTTCACACAGAAATAAACATTCTTTTCTAATGCATGTGGGTCATTTTTCAAGGTCATTCAAATGTTAACCTACAAAACAAGACTTAATAATTTTAACAAGACAGAAATCATAATGAATCGTTGCTGACAGCACTGAAATGTGCTAGAAATTAATGACACAGTACAAGTGGAAAATTTTCTGATTTGTGGAAATTAAAAAGTATATTCTTATTATGCAGCAATAAGAAGAAATGAAGTCATGTAGCATGTGACAACATGATAAAGCTGGTGGACCTTATACTGAGTGAAGCAAGCCAGACTCAAAAATACAAATACTGTATGATTGCGCTATTATGGTGATGACTTTTGGTTGTTTTTGTTTGTTTGTTTGAGTTATTTTTTTACTTTTAAAGAAGTTTTGGATTACATAATTGATACATCAAAAATATAGGGTATTCCCCCACTCATGTCCATGATTGTTTTCTAAGTTTACAACTTCTGTGATAAAAATATATTTTTTAAAAAATAAGGTAGGTTGGAGGAAAATACACCAAATGTGAGATAAGGGCTATAATTAATATTAAGATTTTGATGATATTTTTTCACTAGTTGTAACAAATATCACACAACAATGCAAAGTGTTGATAGTGGGTTGATGTATTGGACCCTTGTGTGATGTTATACATGTTTGCTTTGTAAGTTCACAACTTTTACTATACACTTATTGTTTATGTATTTTATATATAAATGATATAAAAATAATAATAACAGAGTTAGTTGGGGGAAAAATACACCAAATGGAAGATAATTTGTTTATTAATAATATTTTGGGGATGTTCTTTAATCATTAGTTAAAAATGTTTCACAACAATGCAGGGTATTGTAGGTAGGGTGAGGTATGATGTCCTTGTAAGATGTTATGTATGTCTGTTTTGTAAGTTCACAATGATTACTATACACTTATTGTTTATGTATGTTTATGTATCTGTGATATACTTCAACAAATTAAAAAATATATACATAAGGGATTCCCAAATACCCCATCCCCTCCCCTTGCCATACTTTCCCCCATTAACAACAACTCTTATTAGGTGGTACATTTGTTACAATTGTTGAACACATATTGAAGCATTGTTACTAACCATGCACTATAGTTTACATTATAGTTTATACTTTTCAAAACCAATTATAAAGGTTTTGACAAAATGTATAATGGTCTTTATATGTCATTGCAATATCATGCAGGCAATTCCAGTGTCCTCAGATTACCCAGTGGTACACCTCTTCTTCCCTCTCCCTCCCATCAGAACCTCTGGTGGCCACTGTATTTATATCACTAATACAAGTTTTTCTCTTGCTAGAATAATCATAAATCCACTTAAGTCCATAGTTGCATTCCTCTCTTATATTTGTTCTTCCCCTAATACTGAGGCTTCTGGGGTGGAGTTCTGCAACGTCTAATGTGTGTTGTTTTGATTATTATTATTATTGGAATAATGAAAGTGATTTAAGAATGATTTAAGTTATGAATGAACAAATATGTGATTGCACAGAATACCATTGATTGTATACATTGGATAGAGTTAAGCTATTTAAATATGAATCAATAAAATTTATTTGTTAAGAAAAATGTATATTCCTAAAGACACTATGGATCAAAGAATAAATAATAAAGAAAATTAGGAAATTTCATGAAATTAATGAACAAAACAAAACATGCCAAATCTTACACATGCAATAAAGGTGGTGATAAAAGGGATATCTGGTAAAAGGGATATTCAGAATAATTCTGAATTCTTACAACATAAAAGGAGAAATATCTCATATAGAAGACCTAACTTCACAACTTGAATTACTAAACTAAAAGTGCAAAATAAACCCAAAGCAAGCATTTGGAAGGAAATAACAAAGATATAGCAGGGATAAATAAAATACTGAATAAAAACATTATTGAGAAGATCATTGAAACCAAACTTTGTTTCTTTGTAAAGATCAATCAAACATTATCTAGACTGATGAAGAAAAAAAAAGGCAGAGGACAGAAATAATTAAAATCAGAAATGAAAGAAGTGACATTACCAATGACCTCACAGAATTAAAAAGGAGTATAAGGGGATAATAAGAACAATTGTGCCCCTTCACAATTAGATAGAGTATATGAAATTGATAAATTCCTGGAAAACACAAAACTCCTAAATTGAATAAAAAGTAACAGAACCTCATACAGGATGATAACAACTACAGTGATCAAATAAGAAATCACACACCCCCACCATGAAATAAAGAAAATCATAAGACCAGATGGGTTCACCAGCGAATTTCAAAAAAATTCCAAAACACAGTTCTGTTCATATTCTTGGCAAAACCTGAATTTAGGGGAACTCTTCCTAACTCAGTCTATGTGGTGATCATCACCCTAAAACCAAATGCAGATAAAGATACTGCAATAAAATTATAGCCAATATCCCATATGAATATAGATATAAAAATACTCACCAGAATTCTAGAAAACCAAATCCAACAGTACATTAAAAGAATTGTACATGATCAAGTGCTATTTATCACAATGTGCAATGGTGGTTCAAAATAAAGGAACTAATTAATGTAATATACCACATAAAGAGAATGAATTAAAAAAAAAAAAAAAAAAAAGAACATGGCGAGGGAGGCGGCTGTGGCTCAATCAGTAGGGCTCCCGTTTACCATATGGGAGGCCCCGGGTTCGGTTCCCAGGGCCTCCTGGTGAAGGCAAGCCTGCCCGCACGGCGTGGTTAGCTGACCCAGAGAGCACAAGCAGCAAGGGGGGGGATAAATGAATAAATAAATAAAATCTTTAAAAAAAAAAAAAAAAAAAGAACATGGCCTTTTAAATTGATACCAAAATTCATTTGGGAAAATCATGCACCCTTCTTGTAAAAACACTAAAAAACTAGAAATGTTTATCTTATGCCTATCTTTTAATTTTATATTTGAAGCAACTCACTTGTTCTATAGGGATCACAGGTCCACAGACAGAGGGGAATTGTGCCCCCAGGGCACAGTACACCTATGACAGTTTTGTGGTTTTTTTTTTTTAGATTTGGAAACAAATTTAATTTATAGAAATATAGTTATATTGAGGTTCAGATTAGATAGTTAGATAGATAAATATAGATAGACATTTGGAGATATTTCTATGGGACTGTTTTTAATTAGATTTTGTACTTACCATTGATTATGAAATGATTTAAGGCTTTCGGGATATTATGATGAATGAATGCATTTTGCATAAAGAAATAATATGTCTTTTGGGGGTCCAGAAGGTGCAGTGTGGTGGTTTGAAGCTTTTTGTTTCCCAGAAAACATGTTCTTAAATCTAATCCTTTCCTGGGGGTGTGAACCCATCTATGAGGTTACAACAGTTAAGGTGTGGCCCAGCCTAGTCAGGATGGGTCTTAATCCTATTATGGGAGTCCTTTATAAGTGGAAGATATTCAGATAAGAGTGAGATAAAGTCACAGGAAGCAAGAAGCTGAACATCAACAGAACACAAAAGTGAAGGGAGAGACCAGGAGACACCCCCATTTGCGTTGACATGTGGCAAGCTGAAGAAGAAAGATCACCAGCAGCCAGCTTCTCAAAGCCACAGTCTATAGGAAGAAAATATCACCTTGATGCCTTCCTTTGGACTTTTTCCTGCCTCAAAACATGAGTTAATAAATTTCCACTGTTCAGCAAGACTAGCCCAAGAAACTATAACAAAGGGTGAAATCACAAACACCCAGAAACTTTTGAAAAAGAAGAAATTGGAGCACCCAAAGTTCCCAATTTTAAATTTATTACAAAGGTACAGTAAGAACTAAAATTATTAAATCTGTTGGAGATTGAATTATGTACCAGCAAAAACATGCTCATAACATTATGCCATTATTGTGGATGTGAATCCATTTCAAATAGGAAATTTTGAATATGGTATTTTTCAGTGAAGGTATGATCAAATGCATCAGTTTGGGCTTTATTCCAGTTACTAGAGTCCTTTATAAGCAGAATGAAATTCAGATAAAATGCAAAAGCCACAAAAGAAGGTGGAAGTACGTGGAACCCAGAGAAGAAAGGAGAATGATATCACCTTATACATTGCCACATAACAGAAAAGATAAGGTGAAGAATCACTGGGGGATAGCCACAGAGCAGCAGTGTTTGGGAAGAAAGAATCACCTCTGTGTAATTTGGTTATGGACTTCTACCAGCCTCACACCCATGAGCCAATAAATTCCCACTGTTAAAACCATATTGTGGCATGTAAAGTATAGAAAATAGCATAAAGTTCAGAAATATCCTATGACCTAGCAATCCCATGTGATATCATGGACTCAAACTGATATTTGTACACCGATGTTCAAGGCAACTCTATTTACAGTTGGCAAAAGATGGAATCAACCCAAATGTCAATCATCATGTGAATGGATAAGCAAAATTGGTATATACATAAAGTGAAATATTATTAAACCATAAACAGGAATGAAGTTATACAGCATTCAAGAATTTGAAGACATCATTTTAAGTCAATTATGCAAAACCCAAAAAGACATTATTATATGATCTCACTGATAAGAAACAATGAGAATAAGCATAGAATCAGAAACTAGAATATGGGTAACCTGTGTCAGGGTTGGGGTTGGGGTTGGGAATGGGGAATCAATGCTTAATTGTAACAGGGTTTGTTTAGGGTGATGGAAAAGTTTTGTTAATGAATGATGATGATGGTAGAACAGCAAGGTGACGATTAACACCACTCAATTCTGTATTTGCAAGTGGTTAAAAGGCAAAATTTTAGGTTTTATATATGCTACAAAATAAAAATATTTAAAAACCGTAGAACTGTGTAACATCACAGTATACCCTAAAATAATTTATGCAGTACAGTTATCGGTTTATTTATAATAATATTATTCAACAATTGTAATAAAAGCATTTTTCATTACCATATATTTTACTTTTCTTTCTAGAATTCCTATTTGTTCATTTTTTATTTATTCTGTAATTTTTTTCTACTATGATTTTCCATATGCTTCCTCATTGAATCATCTTTCTTTAAATTATTAAGCATATTTTTAAGGCTCTTTTAATGTCCTTGGCTGCTAATTCAAACTTCAGTTTCATCTTGAAATCTGTTTCTATTAACATTTTTTCATTAATATGGTTCACATTTTCTTACTTTGTCTTATGCTTGGCAATTTTTAAAGTAATATACCATATTTTGTACATGATAAATTGTAGAAAGTCTAGATTATGTTATCAATCAGGGTATTGAGTTTTGTTCTAGACAGCAATAGATTACTGGCAATGACTTTGAACCACTTAGGCTTTACATTACTTTTTGTTAAGGAGGATCTATTTTGTTTTATCTTCAGTCATAGGGCATGGTATTTAATACAGGACATTGTCCATAGATCCAGCTTCTCCCAGCACTTATTGAATTCTGGTATTTATGTTCTGCTCTCAGTCTTGCAGCAACTTTTCTTGGTATGTTGCTTCTCCATCTGAACATACACAGCACAGCCTTCAACTAAAGATCTACAGAGCATCCCAATACTGATATTTAGTTCACTTCCTTTGGATACCCTATTTTCTATATTCCAACTTTTTCAACTGGTGGAAACTCCAATATCTGCCTCTTCAGCTATGCAAGACTCTGCTGGTATTCTGTATCTCCCTGGTCAGCAAGCAGAACTGAAAGGCAGGGTAAAAATGCATCTCTTCTCATGTATTTCCATTATCTCATGCATAACTGACCCAGTATGTCATTTTCCAATGTCTGAAAATAGTTTTTGTCTGCATTTTGTTCATGTGTGTATTGTTTATGATGGCCAGAGAATTCTCTTACCACTAACAATGTCAAGGCTGATGACAAAAATCTGATCAAAGATTTAAAATCTCTTCTGATTTAATGACAATAGAGTTTGATCTTCAACTCATATTTTTCTTATGTATGTTATCAATCAGTTTTTTTTCCTTTCATAGTTTATTCTCTGTTTTGCTTATTAAATAATGTCTCTTTCTCTCTTTCTAGATGAATAATTTTCTCTCTTTCTAGATGAATATTTTTTGGTTTTATATGCTTTTAATTCATTGTTTTACTATATAATCATTTTCTTCATCCCACTTTTTGGTTAAATTTGTTGGTTTTATTCTAGCACCTAAAGAGAATGGATTGCATTTTATTATTTATCTGATTAAAAATATAGGAAATTAATATTTCAATTATTCATCTGATTTCCACTTTATTTTACATGCAGGTCTATGAATTATTCATATTGATATCCATTATATAAATATTCTAGAATTAAATATTTCAGTGCCTATTTTACCAAGAATAACTTAAGGTTGCATTTTTAGATATTTTTTTTTGAATTTTGATATTGAAAGCTCTTGCTGATTTTATGCTTCGAATATTAATTTAAATTATATTTTATTTTTGTCAGATAATGTATCTGTATTACTTAAACTTTGAAAATTTAGTGAAATTTTTGGACTAATTGGAATGAATTTTTATAAATGACCCATAGATGCAGGGAAAGAATGTTCCCAATGTTGTTATGTTATGCAAATTTAAAATGTCAAATATATTATTCAGAGTTTATTAGTTTTATTGCTAGGTTAATTATAAACTAGATATGTTTTGTTCATTTACCACTTCATCTATTCATTTACTCATCAAATATTTTATTGAATATCTACAATGTACTGCATACACAGCATAATAAACAATAAATATCTTTCACCTCCTGGGCCCTATATTCCAGCAGGTAAATGCAGAATAATATACAGAAGTAAGTGATATGTCATGTTAGAATGTGAAAAGTAATATTTAAAAAAAGAAAATGTAATAAAGACTAGTAGGTGAGATATGTGGAGACCAGTGCATGACAAAGCATCTGCACATAGTGTGGTCAGGGCAGGCCTAAAAAAAAAGTTGGTATTTGTTCAAAGACTTGAAAGGGAATATTTAATCATACATTTTCATGAGAGGAACATGTTCCAAACAGGGAAATACCAGTGTAAAGCCCTGGTGACTGAGGAACTGAGAGAAGGTCCATCTAATAGGAGTGACATTCCATAACGTGGGGTGGGTGTAATAATCAAAAAAGTCCACGCATATGGATGGTAATAACTGCTCTGGAGAAAACCTGAGTACAGTTGTACATGGAAAGAGTAAGTCTTGCTATCTTCAAAAATAACTTACAGAAAATTCCTCAAGGATTGTCATATTTGAGCATCTTGAAAGAAGTGGAGAATCATACAAATACTTGGAAGAAGTGAGGCTCAGAGAAGCTGAATAGCAAAAATAATGATCTGTTTCAATGTGCCTATATACACATACACACACACAGACACACACAGTGATAACATTTTTAAAAATTATACTATATCGGGATATGAAAAGGTAGAAGGATGTTCAAAAACCCATCTTTATAGCTATTTAAATCTAAATAAGAATCAGTGAATTTAAATCAAATAGAATGTTTGTGTGCATGTTACTATTCAAAAAACAAATATATTACATGTAGCTAAAGGATGGAATAACTGCCTTAAGGCTCTGGACACAAGCATTTTTAATTATTTTGTTATAATATTAATTTTGTGAGGAAATGTTTGATAACTTAAAAAAATGCATTTCATGAAAAAATTTCAATTATATCATCTCCTTTATTTCTAACCTAATTGAAATATTTAAAGGAAATTTTTTATATCATTATTTTATGTATTAAATGAGTCTAACCAGTCTATATCATTTTTCTACTTTTTCAATCAAATGCTTTGCTATTTTAAATAGGGAGGTTTTCTTATTCATTTACATGCTCTTCACAAACTCTTGCAAAGTTATTACATACAAAATATTCAAGTACATTTTGATCACATTTCATCATATGTAAGGATATATTTATAGATGCATGAATTTGTGCACACATGTTATGTAATGATAAAACATGATAAAAATATATATATATTCGTTTTTGTATTTTTTTCTTACATATTTTACATGATTCTGACTACTGAAGACTTTTTCTGCAATATAATAATTTTTAATATAAAATTTTGCAATATAAGGGAACTTATCCACATGATATGTAATATTGTATTACTGTAGTGCTATATTGAGACTGCTGTCTACCTATTCATTCATTCTTTTAAAAATATGAGAGAAGTTGTAGGTTTACAGAATAATCTTGTAGAAAGCATAGTGTTCCCATTTTTCCCATTTCATTTATCTTCATATTATTGTATTTTTGAGTGTGATTAATATATTATGGATATATGTTCATTGTCCAATAACTATTTAGCAAATATATTCTCAGATTTTGTAACTTGTTTGTTCATAATATATATTAGTGTATTATATATAATATATCATATACTAGTATATATAATAATATAGATTAGTATATGGGAATCCCAATATAAGTGTCTTCCATAGAGCAGATTTTAATAGGATGAACTATAATGTAGCCATATTTTTCCTACAGTTCCTAAAATTTACACTTAATCAAAAAAATGGACTAGACCATGGTCACAGAGATGTGTTCCTGAGTTTAATTTTGAAGTTGCAGATTCTATTTTGAAAAGTGTTATATGTAAGCTGAAAACATTGAGTTTTTGGCAAAAGACTGCACAATTTTTCACCACCATTTAAAATTAAACACTATGCCTCCTCCATGAATATTCCTTAATATATTTGTCAAAAATCAAATGACAATGAATGTATGAATCTATTTCTGAACTCTCTATTTGGTTCCATATATCTTGGTATTAATCTTTTCATCAATATCCTATTCTTTTGATTGCTATTTTTTATGATAATTTCTGAAATCAGATTATGTGACTCCTCCAACTTTATTATTCTTTTTCAAATTTGTTTTGAATAGCTTAGTTCTTTATTTTGTCATCTATATTCTAGAACCTACTTCTCTATTTTTTTTTTAAGCTTTAATTTGGAGTTGCAATGAATCTATACCTCATTTTAGAATTGCTGCTAACTAATTGGTTCTTTTCCAATTCAAATTCTGTATTTGTCAGCCAAAGCGGTGCTGATGCAAAATACCAAAAATCTGTTGGCTTTTATAAAGAATATTTATTTGGGGTAGAAGGATACAGTTACTAGGCCATAAGGTGTAAGTTACTTCCCTCACCAAATCTGTTGCCACCTATTGGAGCAAGATGGCTGCCTATATTCAGTCTTCCTCTTCCTCTTAAGGCTCCATTGTTAGTCTCTCCAGGCTTTGTCACTCTCCAGCTGCACTGTTATCTCTACAAGGCCAGCTGTAGACTATTAGGTGAATGGCCTGTGGCCATCTCTCTTTCCTCATGACCAAGCTCCTCTGTGTGCTTAATTCCTGGGGCTCCAGCTCAAGACTCCAATCTCACTTCTCTTGGTGCAGTTTCTCTGTGACTCCCCACTCACCAAGAGGGCAGGGATGAAATGTCCTACTGATGTGGCCCAATCAAAGCCTTAATCAGTATTTAATCAAATAAAGGTAAAAACCTCTGAAAGGAAAAGACCATTTTACAAACATAATCCAATATTTCTTCTTGGAATTCATCAGTAATATCAAACTGCTACAGATGCCTGTGAGTAAAATTTTTCTTCATTTATGTCTTCATTTTAATTCAGATTGTGCTTTCTGAATAGATAGACACAATTATATATCTACTGAGTTTGAATCTCTGAGGGAGGAGTCAAAAATCCAGGAATTTTTCAAAAATTTCCAAGAATTTCTTATTAACATAGCTTAATCTATGTTAATATAATATAATATATGTGTATTATGTATACTATAATATATACCAGTATATATAATAATATAGATCAGTATATAGGATCCCCAATATAAGGAATGACCATACATTAGGCAAAACATGAGACCTTTAACTCTACCAGGCATCTAGACTTCAAGTGTTCTACCACATAGAATATTACAGTTAAGTGATGCCTGTACCAACTATCTTGTTTGTACTTATTATCCATAATTTTATAACATTTGTATCTTATCTCTTTCATGAAATTCAGCTTAATTTATCTCTTATATCACTTAGAAGTGTATCAGATGACAATTTAAATAAAAGCATAGTAATTTTAATTAAACATTTATAAAATCTGGCATAGTTTATAATTTCAAATTATTTAATTATGTACATGTTTATGGGAATTTTGAGTGAATTAAACAGATTATATTCCAGGAAGAGGAAACTGGGTTCAGGGGTTTAATTTATTATGACTAGGACTAGGATTATCAGGCTAGGACTATGTATTGTATGAGTAGATTATTCTTCCAATCCTATGCTATATAACTTCCACTGAGAGTTCATTTCACCAGAGGTCAAAGTGAATTCATGTAATCAATTTTATTATGTAGTGTGATGTTCAAGAAACATTTACTTGTTTACTACAGAAAAAAAAATCATCCTGTTCTTTTTCTGTCCCAGAAAATGGTGTATTTTCTCCTTGGAGCATCCCCTGTGAACTTCGAGAAGAACTTGATAAATTGGTATAAGAATGCAACTGAAAAATGTTCATAATATACTTTAATTGTGTGAGCAGTTCATTTTTACAGGTAGAAGGGATGGTTTTACAATTACACACTATTTTGGAAAATATAAACTTGAATCTCAAAATAGAGTTATAATTTAATATTTATATTAGATATGTGTTCTACTTATATTTGTATTATTAAAAATTGAATGTCATGCCTACCAGTAAACATAGCAAGAATATAGGAAAGAGTCTCTATTTAGTTCGAAAGAGGTGTAAATTAGAAATTTGCTATAATATTCATGATTGAAGATAACAGTCAGAAAAAGGATGGTAGAAATAGACTATATTTTAAAATTAGGCAAATTTTAAAATGGAGTGATTATGGACATTCCACTGGGCATTGGGTATTATGCCAATTTGAAATCATATTTTATTTCTGATAGAGGAATAGAAATGTTTTTAAATGTATTTCACTAGTTAGCTAATTGATTTAAAGTCCACTGTAGTTTTTTTAAATTTCATGGTCTATTTAAGGTTGATGCCTTAAAAAAGAATTTCAATATGTAGAGATATTATTTTTAATTTTTATTAGAGGACAAATTCTAGAATTTTGGCATGTCACATGAGGATTGCCAATAGGGTTGCTTTAATTAAGTCAATGTCCAAAGAACATCAGTTTTCTTATCTATAAGACTGCACTAAATTATTTAGTTTGCATGTTACTATGTAGACTACATGAGATAATGCACACACAAAAAATACTAACTCCCAGGTCAATTTAAGTATAATATAGTATTATTTTGTTCAGATGTACAAAAGCATAATGTGGTAACAGAGATGCATTTTTAAGCCTAATAACATAGAATATTGTATTTCATTGTTGTATTAGTCAGCCAAAGGCATGCTGATGCAAAATACCAGAAATCTGTTGGTCTTTGTAGGGTATTTATTTGGGGTAGAAGCTTACAGGGACCAGACCATAAAGCATAAGTTTCTTCCTTCACCAAAGCCTGTTGCCATGTGTTGGAGCAAGACAGCTGCCGACATTTGCCAGGGTTCAGGCTTCTTGGGTTCCTCTCTTCCCAGGGCTCTGTTTCTCTCTGGGCTCAGCATCTCTGGTTCCTCCACAAGGTCACCTGTAGAGTATGAGGCTTTCTAGGCTTTGCCTCTCTCCACAAGGACAGCTGTGAACTGTCAGGTGAATGGCTCATCTCTTTTCCTGGGTCCTTCTCTCCTTCCTCATCAGAACTCCAACATTGAAACTCCAACTCAAAAACTACTCCAACTCTGTCCTTTGCCATGTCTTTTTATCTTTAAGACCCCACCCACCAAGGGGCAGGGCTCAACACCCAACTGATGTGGCCCAGTCAATGCCCGAATCATAACTTAATCATGCCCAGATGAACAGACCAGTTTACAAGCATAATCCAATATCTATTTTTGGAATTCATAACTATATCAAACTACCAAACTGCTACAATTGGGATTAATCTCATTAGAAGGATATTTTAGTATATATTTAATATCAAATGATTAACATATGTATTTAACTCTAGGAGGAAATATTTACCTTATATCTTGGAGGGGACATGCACGGCTCAATATTTTGATGGGAAAAAAAAGCAAATTTAAAGCTATTTTATTTTTTATAAATTAAATAGAAGTAAAATTTCAATTATGTGCCTCCTTCATATATAGTCAAACATTAAAGATGACAAAATATTTAAGGCATCTCATATACATGCATTCTGCAATGACACCATGTTCATGAATTTGAACTTGATATGCCTGAAAACTTTGGTCAATCTTAGTTATTCTTTGTTTTCAAAGTATGAAATTACATTTATACTGCAACCGTAGTTCAGGAAGAACAGAATAAATAGAGGATTTTTAGACCCTTACTTTGCCACAGTTTTCTTGTCTAGGAAATGCTAGGAAATTGTAGATTTGTAATGTTACTGAAGCCTTTGTGGTGTATGTTAGTCAGTATGTATTATGTAGTGGGTTCCTTTAGCAGGCTATCTTTTGACAACATTTTTTGAAATTTGATTGCATATTTTTATTTCCTTTCACTCTTCTGATTGTTTTCTTGCTAAATCCTATTTTGTGCTTGACCCTTTCCAGAAAATATTTTTTTAAATGTATTCCATGCTTTCTTGTAAAGAGACAAACGAGTAGAAACATGAGAGTGGGGAGAGCCAGGGGGAAAAAGAAAGGGAAAGTGAGAGAGAGAGAGAGAAAAGAGGAATGGGAACTAAAAGATGGGGGTAGAAATAAAGAGAAAGAGAAAATATTTGTAACAGACAAATATCTTACCACCAAAATATTTTAATACATATTTGTATTATTAATTGATACCTTTACGGCCATTCAACAAAATTAGAAATTATGAAATTTGTTAGTGTGGTGTTTGTGTCTGAAAAGACATGGGTAAACTGTATGAACTTACTCAGAAATAGGAATTTAACCTAATTATATATTTTTACTCTAGAATTCTCTAAGGATCATATAAGCATTTTTTGTTGTTGTTGTTCTGTATCCTTACATTCATGACTCTATTTATTTATGTATTAAAAAAAAATCCTTCACCTACATTTGAAGGAGCCTTTCTGGGAATATAAAGACATGTTTTTATTCTCATTGCAGTGATTTTAAGCTGATTTTCTCATTCTCTTTGTGACAGGTAAACATCACAAGATCCAAAATCTTAGCAAATTTAATGCCATGAATAAAAATTGTTTTTTATTCAAACAGCTGTGCTAAATGCAGCACAGCCTAATGCATGGCAAAGGTTTCATTCCATTAAATCCTGGAACATACAAGAGCCAGTTCATTAAGGATGGTCTAAGGTAAGTTAAAGGAAGAATAAAAGCCACCATATTTAAATTTCACTCTTAAAAAAAGCGGATCCTGGATTTAATGGTGTTCAGCAACTAAGGCTTTCAGTCCATATACAAATGCCTCTGTAATGTTTTCTTTATTATTATTTGTTTTCTTACACTATTCTTTCTTCACTTCCACTGAATGTGGAATGCTGGGAAAAAGCTGAAATCAAACACTAATTATGACAATATTCTGATTTAATTTTTTTAAAAATAGTTTTTATAAGCAATTTATTGATGATTGTAAGATGACATTTAATTCAGAGTTAAAGACTACCTCTATAACTATAATTAATTAATGAAATTTTTGAGATTTGTCATTGACAGAAATTTGTCTCCAAAACCTACCCAAATAAGTAAAAAAAAGAAGGAAAAAAAAGCTGAAAAATAAAATCTACCCAAGGGCTTTGTAGGGATAGTGAGCATAGAATAGAGTCATTAAGTTAAAAACTGGACAACAATACTAATGATATAACAAGTTGCAATGGCCAAAAATGGGAAATTTATTGATAAAGTTGCTGTTATTTTTTATTTAAACAAAACAAATTTTAAAATATTAATTATTGACATTTCTTATTATACTATTATCATAAAGCAAGGTATCTTATTGCATTATTATTAAAATTAAAATAAAAAATAAGTAGCACCAGAAAGCCCAGGAACACATGCGAATTTAAGGAGAAAATGGTAAATCTTAGAAAAAGCAAGTGCTAAGGCTTGACTCTGGTTGGTGTTAATTGCTAGTGCTGGCACTTTATTTATTTATTTATTTATTTATTTATTTATTTATTTATTTAATGGCATACAAGGTACATCTACCTACAGAACACCGTCTGCTGCTCCTTCATCACTGCTCCTGAACGACTACTGGAATGGGATTCTTGCCAGGACAGAGCACAAACATGTTTGTTGTGAAAAGAAAGCCCTGTCAAAAAACTTGAAATGTAAGTCTATCTGATCACAATTTTAAGCCTCCTGGAAACATCTTAAATGGAATAATTTCCAAGTAGTTAATAATTAAAATTCAGTAAAACCTTGTGATGTGAATGTGATTGCTCCCATTTTATAATTAATACCATTAACGAAAAAGGCATTTCATACACATTATAGCATATTTAGGATTGGCACTCAGTTGTGTACCTTCCACTATAACATATTTGGATACAAAATAGCAATATTCATAAGTTTTTGTGAATTATAATATTAATTAATAAGAAAACAGTTGGTAGAAAATTTAACATAAAATTAACTGGAAAAGGAACTACATAAATTGGTAGCTTTTATTTTATATGACTTATTTAGCCAAAAAGGGTATAGAACAATTTCTTCATTTATTTTATACAGAGAAGTACATTCACTTGGGCTGAGCTTCTTTATCATTGACTACCTCATCACTGACAAGGATAATGTTTTCTTATTCCAAGAAACAACTGGGAAGATATAATTAGGTGAACTCATGCCTGGAGCACCTATAAATTTAAATTGAAATGTCAGGGTTTCCATCAGATTTGGAAACCAACAATATTCAGTTGAAGAATGGGACTGAAGTCACTATGTTTATATTGATGGGCTTCACAGATAATATTGAGCTAAAAGTCTCCCTGTTTTTCTTATTTCTAGCAACCTATCTTCTTACTTTGATAACAAATTTGGGACTGGTTTTATTGGTCCTTTGGAATTCCTAGCTCCACAACTCCATGTACTATTTTCTGAGTTTGTTTTCCTTCTTGGATGCCTGTTATTCTTCAGTTGTCACACCTAATATGTTGGTCAATTTCTTAGCAATGGATAAAGCCATTTCATTTCTTGGTTCTTCAACACAGATGCTTCTCTTTATTACTTTTTTGGGGAGAACAGAAAGTTTTATCCTGGCTGCAATGGTTTATGATCACTATGTAGAAATATACAACCCTCTGCTTTATTCAGTTAACATGTCACCCTGAGTCTATGTGCCACTCATCATTGCTTCTTGTTTGGTGACATTTTGGATGCTAAGATATACACTGTGGCCACTTTTAGCCTATCTTTCTGTGCATCCAAAAAAATTAGACATGTGTTTTGTGACATCCCTCCACTCCTCTCTATTTCTTGTTCTGACACTCACCTCAACCAACTTTTACAATTCTGCTTTGTGAGCTCTATTGAGCTATCCTGTATACTAATTGTCTTGATCTCCTATGGTTTCATTCTGATGGCCATTCTGAGGATTCATTCTGCTGAGGGAGTGATACATTTTTTCCACCTGCGGCTCTCACCTAACTGGAGTGTCAATTTAACATGGGATTATCCTCTTCATGTATGTAAGGCCAAGTTCACGTATGCTTTGGACTATGATATGATCTTGTCTATATTTTACATTATTGTATTTCCCGTGCTGAATCTTATCCTTTACAGTTTTAGGAAAAAAGATGTTAAAAAAGGTATTGAAAAGACTGAAAAAAATTGTTCTATAATTAAAGTGCATTTTTGCATTCAGTCAAACAAAAACATGTTGGTGATTAGTCCATATCTCTGTGGTCAGAAACATGGGAAGAAAATCCTTTGCTCTCAATGAATACACTTTTTATGTCCTAGAAAATTTCCAGATAAAATATTAATCACCCCTTCAATGCAGCATTGTTTAAATGTAGATAAATTGTGTCAACTATATTATTATGACTCTTTACAAAGTGATCCATATTAAACATTCAATTATAAATTTATATTGTTATTATTAGTCTTTGTGTAATTTGATTTTCACTAACTATAATCAGATGTCATATCCTCAGGATTTGATGGCTAGATATAACTTCACATTGTTTACAGTAAGTTAGGCTTTCATCATGAACTTAATTCCTCTTCTGGAATCCCTGTGATGGACTTCCAGAAAGTTATTTACTTCATCCATGTGTACTCACACCCTTAGATCTATCCTTTGGACATGCTTTTTGCATTGTTTGGATCAACACCATATATTTATACTCCATTATTTACTTCTGGCTATCCAATCAGAGGATTTGATTAGATCCTTGCTGAAACTCTCAAACATATATTGAGATTATAGGGTAATATTTACTGAATGTATAATTAAGTTCCTGGAAAACAAATAAAAGTATAGCATAAAGAATAATTACAAACTACTATACACACTTGTTAGAAGTTCTCAAAAGCTAACCTAACTTTGAGATATCCTCTGATGTTAGACCCATTCTCAGTTCCTATCACTGTCTTTTTCCTCTATCTATGAGAAATGATCTTGCATTTACAACCATTCCTAAAGTTTTACAACTGAACAAATCCCTGAGAAATGGTTTCACATCACCTCAACTCACATCTGCTTCTTCCTCATTCATTCTGAATTGTTTAATTTTGTTCTGAGATTTGTTTATTTGAAGATATTTTAAGAGTGGAGATTTACTTTCATTGCAATGAATTACACTCTTTTCCAGCAGGGATGCTCATTTTATGCCTCCACAATATCAATCACATCAGAACAAAGTATCAAAGATTTAATTATTATGTGTATGCTTGTAAACCAATCAATAATTTTAAGATTTCATTTTCTATTCAATTATGCATATAGAACGCATACATCTCTATTGAATCAAGCTCAAGCTTGATAATAGGGTTTGGTATAAATATATACTCAAATTTCTTCTAACAATAACAACAACAAACACATTTTCAGAGACACAACACTGACAAGTTGTCTCATAAAGAAATTAAGCTACTAGGAACCACAGCATGTTAACATTTCCTGACTATGATCTCCTAAGATGATTTTTCTGGAATAAAGAAAAAGCTACTTCAAATGTATTCCTAAATGTCCATCACTTACAATTATTATAATATTTGCATTATTCCCTGATCATTTTTTAAGAGTTTTACCATTCAAACAAGTGTTTCAAATATTTAAGGTAAAGTTTCAATCAAGTCTGTCTCCTGTTTTAACAGTTTAAATTTTCTTTCTAATTTATAAAATTAAATGTTCCCTTGGAAATGAAGAAGTGAGCAGCAGGAGCAAGGCTGCACTCATTTATGCTAAAAATAACTGACTGATAATTCATTCAACAAGTAAGACAAAAATAGATGTCATGTTAATATGCATGATATGCCATTATTCCACTTTATTCCCCCCTAAAAGTAGAATCCAAACAGTGAGAATTAGCAGTCTCTTATGATTTTCTTTCTCTAAGGTTAGTAAGAAAATAATGGTATTTTTACCTCTTTTGTTTATAACTTTTCACTGCTCATATCTCTCAAATATCTTTCCCTTAAGCATAAATTCATTGATTTAGCCACCCTATGGTACCTCCCTTTCAAATCATTTGATTAAGTCATTACTTAACATTTGTTTTTGTTAATATTTGATTACTATCTATCTCTAATACAGCTTTGACCCTGTAATTTGCATAAGGACAAGTATTGTATAGGTTTGACAACAAAATTCTATGCCCAGGAAATAACATAATTCTTGGAAGATATACTTTATTCAGAAAATATTTTTGAATGAATGGTGAGTCACAGAATGAGTAATAATAACAAGTATTATCACTTAATTACAGCTTTGTATTTTCTTGAAATTAAGTAAATGCATTACATTTACTAAGTCATTTATCCTCATAGCGACTCTAAGGGTTGGTCCTATTATTACCTATAGTCAACATTTAGATAAACAGAGACATATGAAAACTCTAAAGTATATGCTCAATCCCATATAGTTGTTAAGAGTGATACCAGGATTCAAACCTCAACTCAGGAAGTACAGACTCCCTGCTTTTAAGTACTTTAATACATAGAATGCAAGAACAGAATGTTTTGTTTTTTACTTTGCTAACTGCATTATCAGGCCTCTACATAATGCTTAATGAAGTAGTAAAGGTCTTCAATTTGTCTGTGTCTGAAATAAGAGGGTAAAAAGGAAACTATGTGAGAAGTATTAGAAAATTAGTTTCAATTGTTTATAACAAATCATTGAACTTATTGATACATGTAGAATATGCAGTTTTGAGCCTGAGTGATAAATATCAAAGACATTAAAAGAAGTAAAATTAGTATTAAAATAGGAAAGTAATGAAGACAACTAAAATCAAGGAAGAGGGAGAGAAGATTGTAAAAGAAATAGATGAGACCAGTTACACCTAAGATGAAGTTCCATTACATTTTCTAGGTGCCGTAGTAGAACTCTGATAGATACTATCCTTGAAAATGTGGAGTTATCCAAAAAAGGAGATATTTAAAGCTACATCAGTGAGCAAGATTTAAATGTAAGTAAAGCGCTTCCAATTCTACTTTGTATGTATAAATCTTCAAAGTACATTACCTCAAATCTAACAGTTTTAAAAACCCATTAATCTTCCACAGCTGCTGTACCATTCTACATCCCCACCAATGATGAAGGAGTGTTCTATTTTTCCACATCTTATCCAACACTTGCAATTTTCTCTCTCTTTTTTATATAGTGACCATTCTATAAGGTTTGAAATGATATCTAAATGTAGTTTTGATTTACATTTCCTAATAGCTAGTGATGTTGAGCATCATTTCATGTGCTTTTTAGTCATCTGCATTTCCTCTTTAGAAAAGTTGATTTTTAAATTTTGTGTCCAATTCTTAATCAATTTTATTGAACTGTATTCATTAACCATACAATTTATCTAAAGTGTACAATCAATAGCATTTGGGATAAAGAGAGTTGTGCATTCATCACTGAAATCAATATTAAAGCATTTTAATTACTCCAAAAGGAAAAAAAAAATCTTACCCCTTAATAGTCATCTCTGAATCCCTCTATCATTCCCCAGCCCTACATAACTTCAAATCCATCACTAAAAATAAATTTGTACTTACATTTTGTAAAGATGGAATCAAACAATAGTCAATACATTGTGTCTGGATTCTTTCGCTTAGCACACTTGCTTTTTTTTTACCATTGATGAAAGTACATTAATAGATTCGTATTCTCTACACTCCATATTATGCTTTGATTCTATTTTGCCAAAATATCACCCTATTATTAACATCTTGTATCAACATTTATTTTTTGTGTTTCAGATGAAAGTATTCTTATATATGCATTATTAACCACACTGTTTGTCCACAAAGTTTGCACAATACTATACAGTCCCATGTTTCATTTTTTATCTTCTAGTGATGTACATGGCCTTAGACTTTCCCTTTCAACTACAATCATTCCCATACATTAGTACTTGTGGAAGTTTGAGAATATATTATGAATCCCAAAAAGAGAAAGTTTATGTTTGTAAACTAATCTAATCCTCTGGGTGTGATACCTTTTGATTGTATTAAATTAGGTTGAGGGCCCTTTCTGGGTCTGATACATACAGACTTGTACAGGGACCGATAGAGGAAAAAGGGAGGCAGTATGTTTGATGTTGCAGTATGAGAGAGGATTGCTTAAGCACGAAGCCCCCAAGAGGTTGGGACCATGGAGAAGCACAAGAGGATACTAGCCTTGCTATATGCCTAATAGCTTACAGATAAACTTGAACTAGAGCAGAAGTCCAGCCTTGACTCAGATTTTTCATGGCCTTGGAACTGTAAGCTTTTACCCTAAGTAAATACCCTTCATAAGAGCCAATACATTTCCAGTTCTTTGCATTGGCAGCCTTTTGGCAAACTAAAAGAGTGCTGCTAGTTATAAACAATATAATGAACTTTCACCATTTCTATCCATTTCCAAACATTTCCAAACAACATTTTTACCAATTCTGCACAGATTAAGCATCAGCTTTCCATTCTCTATCCTCTTTCTATGTTCTGTTCATCTTTATTCTAGCTGTTAACTCCATGAGTTTGCTCACTTTATTAGTTCATAATAGTGAAATCATACAATATTAGTCTTTGTGTGTTTCACTTGCTTTACTAAACATAATGTCCACCTTTAATCAGATTGTTTGTCTTTTTATTGTTAAGTTAAAGGATCTTTCCAATATCATGGATAATAAACCATTACTGGATATCTGGTTTCCAAATATTTTCTCCCATTGTGTGGACAGCCTTTTCACATTCTTGATAAAGTAATTTGATGTACAAAGTGTTCAGTTTTGAGGAGGTCCCATTTATCAATTTTTTCTTTCCTTTATCATGCTTTGGGTTTGTAATATTTAAGCTAATATGTCAACTTGGCCAGGTAATTGTGCCCAGGTTTTAGGTCAAGCAAGCACTAACCTAATTGTAATAGGATATTTATGCTTTTAGTCATCAGTTAATTTATTGCATAGATGACTAATTACATCTACAATTAATCAAGGGAATGGCCATTAGCAATGATTAATGTTTTACACAATCAGTTGAATACCTTAAAAGAGGAAGTTATTTCAGCATAAATTCTGTATTAGTCAGCCAAAGGGGTGCTGATGCAAAGCACCAGAAATCTTTTGGCTTTTATAAAGTGTAATTATTTGGGGTAAAAACTTACAGTTGAAGGACCCTAAAGAGTCCAACTCTAGATTACTTCCTTACCAAACTCTGTTGCCACATGCTAAAGGAAGATGGTGGTCAATATCTGCAAGTGTTCAGCCTTCCTCTTCCCTCTTAAGGCTCCATGGGTCCAGCTTCTTCTGATCTCAGCTGTAGGCTCATTTGGGTGCTGGCTAAATTCCCAGGGCTCATGTCATTCCAGGCTCAGCTGCCCTGTTTTCTTCACAAGGTCTCTTGTAAACTATAAGGGGAATCGCTAATCTCTCTTCCTGGTGCCTCTGCTGTATCTATTGAGCTGTTTATCTTCTTCTGTGTTTCTTTTCTGTGTATCTACTTCTTTGTTATCTTTGACCGAGTGTCCGTTATATAGCCCACCAAGGGGGGTGGGGATTCAACCCTGCACACACTAATGATATAGTCAAATCAAAGTCCTATTCTTAACATAATTAAGTAAAGGTAAAACCTTGAATTTCATACAATCAAGGGTATCACGTCCAGAGGAATAAATCAATATACAAAATAATCAATATCTCTTTTTGGAATTCAGAAATAATATTAAACTGCCACACTCCACCCTCTAAATTCCAAAAAAGAAATTACCATATTAAAAAAAAACCCGAAAA
>JAKSZT010051399.1:370934-392196 GCA_026826555.1 Tolypeutes matacus
TCACCCTCGAAGAACATTGGGGTGATGGCCAAACTTCATCTAATCTCTGGGGATAGTGTCTCAACCCCCTTAGTACAGTGAGGTGGAGGAAACATTCTCCCTAATTTCTGGCATACAGGCCCAACCCTCTCAGAGCAATGAGCTGATGACCTGGCCTTCCCTAATCTATGGGGAACAGGCATCTTAGACCAATGGATTGTCGATCTCATTGAGGAATGAACAAATATAAGGGGGTAGTGTAACCACAGGCAAAGTAGATTCACTGTTATTTAGCTACTATCTTGTGTCAAAAGAAGATCAAATAACATTGCTATAAAGATAGTGGTTGCCAGGTGTTCAGAAGGAGGAAGAAGGATGAATAGGTGGAATACAGGGCATTTTTTAGGGCAGTGAAATTCATTGGCATGGCATTGCAATAATGGACCCATAATATACATTTGTCAAAGCCTAGAAAACTGTATAGCACAAACTACGAACCACACTATAGACTTTGGCTAGCAGCAATAATTCAATATTGGTTTACCAATTGTAAGAAATGTACCACACTAATGAAAGGTGTTAATAATCATGGAAAACATGTGTCTTAGTGTTGGGAGGAGCTATATGGGAATTCCTTACATTTTTTATGTAATTTTTCTGTAAATCTAACATTTTTATAAAAAATAAATTTTATTATTTAAAAAAGTAGTATACCAATTCTAAAGGTCAATAACAGGGTATTGGAGTATGAAAATTTTCCTTTTGGTCTAATGAAAATGTTCTAAAATTGATTGCAGTGATAAATATACAACACTTTTATTATACTGAGAGCCATTGATTGTACACTTTGGATGGGTAGTACAATATGTGAATAATATTATTTTTAAAAAGTCATTATACTACAAAATCATAACTTTTAATGAACCAACCAGAAATGTAATGATGGAATAATCCATGAAATTGAATACCAAGTAAGGTAAATCCACTCAAAGCAGAGATAAGACAAAAGAATGGATTCACCTTAGACAGAGGTTGGGAGAAAGATATGTGCACTGGGTAAGAAGATAGGAATAATAAAAATAAAATTTAGAAAATTGTTAAAGCCTAGACTAGGCTACAGTGCTATTTGGGAAACACAGGGAGCTGCAGAATTAAAGGGTTTGCATTCACTCTAAATATCTTCTCTTCTAGGCTTTACTAAATCCTCAAGAGAGACTGGTGCAGTCTGAGATGCTTTCAGACAAGATTACTGTATGACCTGCAAAATACCAAATATCCTCCTCCTCCTTTCTTACTGAACTAGAAACTGCTATTTCTTTACCAATTATAGCTTTATACTTACTTTAGTCTGCCAAATGGAAGAAAAAAATTTATTGAGGTACTCAATTGTAGAATAGCTCCTGCTTTCTTTCAGTATCCAAAAGAAATGCTCTTTATGCCCTCTTCCTAGATATACAATCAAAGACTAAATCCTATTATAAATTCTTTCTAAAACCCTTTTAGAAATGGTGCATTTCCTATGGCATGTGTTCTTGCTCATTGCCCTGAGTATTAAGACCAAATTGTTGAACCACAGATATTCTTGTTGATTTTTTGACTAAAGAACATTGACAATTATTGTATTAAAAGATCTAGTGGAGAAGATAGACAACATGATCAGACACAATGAGAAACTGCATGACATGATGGAATCTATTAGGTTGTGACCAATGAAGTACTAGAAATAGAAGTTTTACAAAGCACATGCACAACATCTGCAGTATAAGAACAAAAATTCCATCAACAGCATCATCAGTAGAGTCAGGAGAGATGAGAAAAGAGTCAATGATCTTAATGATAAGCCAATAGGAATTAAAGAAACAAGAAATAAAGTATAAGAAAAAGTATCCAAGAGCTCTGGGGCAATATCAAATGATATATTATACATATATTTAAAATACTCCTACAAGAATAGAGAGAGAGTGCATAGAAGAAAAACATATTTCTAAAAATAAGGAAACATCAAACATCAGGTGCATGAGTGGTAAAGGACCCTAGGAAGATTCAACTCAAACAACAAATCAAACAACAAAAAAAACCCAGCTACCTAGGCTCTTATTTCTGTCTTTTTCATTTATCAGTATTTAAATAGAGGAGTTTTAAAATACATAGAACTTTGACTTAGCAGTATGAACAAATGGATTTTGAATATAGTTAAAAGGGGTAGTTTTAGGTTGCATATTTATTAATATAATAAATGTTTTTTAAAAAATTAGTTTACACCACCAACAGTGGACCTTAATGTAAACATGGGCTATAGTTAATAGCACAATTAAAAAATATTTTTTCATCAATTGTAACAAAGTACCACATTAAATCAAGGTTTAGCAATAAGAAGGGTATATTGGAACTCTGAATGTTCTGTATGATTTTTCTGTAAGCCGATAAAAAAACTTCTAATAAATAAATATAAAGAAAGAAAAAAATAAAAATGTTTTGGAAATACTAAGCTATAAAAAAAAATTACTCAAAACCACATCCAGAAAACAATATAATTGCTTATATATAAGAAGGGACATAAGAAGGAAAATACAGTCTAGTGTTTTCATATTGCACAAAAGTTATATTACATTTATTTAATAACATCACAAACAATTTCTAGAATTTGTTATACAAGAAAAGGGTAGTCTAAATCTAATTAAAATGAACTTTTCCTTAACTTTTTATAGTCTAAAAAAATATAGATTCCGTTGTTCATAGTTGCCAAATCAACAAGGTACAATTTCTAACATAGAAATATACAAAAATGAAATCAAGGCAAGCACAGTTCATTTTTAAAAGGCCAGAAAATATAAATATCAGGAGGAAAGAAATAAAAGATGAACATAAATAGTCAGTGTCACTGTGATTTCAATTTCCTGGAGCCTTAACTCTCTCCTCTGCATTACTCTAATGAAAGCATCTTTTACTTCTTTGTTCCTAAGACTATAAATGAGTGAATTCAGCATGGCAATCACCATAGTATAAAACACAGAGGCAACTTGATTCTTTCCCAAAGAGTAGGACTTCTTCGGTTTTAAATAAGTAAAAATCATGGTGCTATAAAAGATGGTGACACCCAGGAGGTGGGAGGTAAAAGTAGAGAAGGCTTTGCACTTCCCTGAAGTAGAATTAATTTTCAGAATAGTGCACAGAATGGAACCATAAGACACAAATATTGTGACAAGAGACAACATTAGTGTGGAGCTAGTGAAAATGAATATCATGTTTTTAGTGTCACGAGTTTCAGTGCAGGACAGAACTAAAATTGGGATTGTGTCACAAAAAATATGATAAATAACATTGGATTTTCAGAAATGCAAACTGTTCATGTAAAGAACAACAGCTAATGATTCAGTAAAGCAAATCACATAGGATCCAGCAATAAAGGTGCAACAGAGTCTGGTGGACATAATGAATGGGTAGTGAAGAGGGTTGCAGATAGCTACATAGCAGTCATAGGCCATTGATGCATTAGGAAACATTCAGTGGAAGCCAAGAAAACAAAAAAATACATCTGAGTGAAGCAACTGGTGAATGAAATATATTTGTTGGAAGTCAGTAAGTTCTCTAAGGTTTTAGGTGTGAAGATTAATGAATTATTGAGTTCAAGGTATGACAGGTGACTGAGAAAAAAATATATAGGGGTGTGAAGCTGGTGATCCAGGTGAATTATCAGTATCATCCCTGCATTCCCCAGCAGGGTAATCAGGTATATCAGGAGAAACAGCATAAAGAGACCTGCTGGACCTCTTCAGATTCTGTCAACCCCGTAAGAATGAAACCAGGCACATTTGTGTTATTCCTGCTACCCATCTTGTCCAATTGCTCTAAACTGTTGGGAAACCAAAGTTAATACTTAGGATGAATTACTTCAAAATGTGTTTGTGTGTGTGTGTGTGTGTATGTATGTGAATGATCTGGCTTGTCTTTAAGTTAGTTGAGTGTTATTAGAAACTTAGAATGAAGAGTTGTTTGCAAAATATTGGAAATAATATTAGTTTGACTGCCAAATGTAAATAAGTTATATATCATCATTTGGATATTATATAATAGAATTTCATATATGCTGCATAATTAGAATGAACCTGACAGTGTTAAAAAATAGTTTCTTTTATTAACACAATTTATGCAGATACAAATATTATACATGTATTAATATTGTAGATAGTTTCAGATGATAAGAAAGGGCACAGAAATTAAGTAAATTATCCAGTATCAGAGACATTAATTGTTGGCTATAGAGTTCTGCCAAGATAAGTTGAGTCCAGAGAGCATACTGATAATACTACATTCCTATTTATATTTAAATTCAGTACAACCAAAAAAGCTAGTTATATAATAGACAATGATAGCGACTTAGACCTACAATGCATCATTAACCATTCTATTGTATACAATGTTATTTAATACAAACAACAAATCAGAAATTATTGGGGTGTACTAAGTATTATAAAACATATTTAGTATTAATATTTAGAAGATATGTTATTTTACTTGATATTTAAAAGAAACACTCTTCCATAAATTATATCTTCAAATGCTTGCATTGTTTGCACATGAACACTCTTTCCATGAATTCTATATTTCCTTTCCACAAATCTGAGCATTACTTACCTAAAGCCTAAATGATATCATAAGTATATGTATATTCCTCTATTAGTACCCACATTTTATTTGATCTAAATTAAAACTCTAATTTTGAGAATAATTTTTACCATGAGCCAATGTTGGTGAAACCTTTTTCTGGTTTTATTTCTCTCTAGAAATTTGTCAACCTCATAATTGTTTCACAGATTGCCTACATTGAAATAAATTATTACTAAACATTTCTGCATGCATTTTTGTTTTATTCTGAGTTAAATTATATCAACACAGATTTCTGTTCAGGTCATGGTCAAATAGAAATTTCATCTGGAAATTACACATCACAAGTCTTCCAGGCAGCTACGGTGAACACAAGCAAAGGAGAGTATACCTTGCATTTTACCCTGCTAATGCCACAACACCTCTTATATTGAGGGTTGTTGATAATGAACATTCATTCATCCTTGGGACCAATTTCAAGGAAGATTTCTTGGCACACTTCCAAGTATAAAAGTCCAAGAATAAATGCATCTGTATTAGGTTTGTACCAGATGGTTTCATCTCCCTTAGAAGTCATAAAATTTAAACACATTTTTCATATTCCTTTGTAAAGCATTGATTTTTTGATTAGGTTACAGAGAAGGTATTTCTAGAAAAATACTTAATTACACTGTGGTTGAAAGGCAGGACATTAAATCAGGGATGTAAGAGCACATTTTTCACAATTAAACATATTTATATTTAAAAGTATGACATTAGCATGGAAGTAAAACTGGTTCATTACACTGAAAATAGAATGCACCAAAATTCAAAGAAGAAAATGAAATAATTCATGAATGTTAATCTTGACATATATTTACTTCCAATTATTTTTATCATATAATGCATTTTACATGTATATCTACTTTTTATAATACTGTATTTTTTTCAGTAACATCCTATTTTATCATTAAGTATTTATATACCTTGACTTATGCAATATTAGCATTTTGTAAAATCAAAAATTTAATGCATTCTATGGTGGCTAGTGCCCCATCATAATTTCATTCCATGTGCATACACCAGCTGATGAATAGGCAGTTTTGAGAGGTCACAAGAAAAACATGGTGGAGTTTCTTCAGTCATGTTTGTCAGTGTCACCTAATTCATAGACACAGCAGGAGTATTGTATTTAGTATAACAATGTTTCTGCAATTTGTTTTATTTTATTTTAGTATATTGGTTTTTATTTTATTAAGATACATGAGAGAAGAAAGGAAAAATCAATGTTGAAATGAATAAATATTTTATAATTATATTAATTGCCAAATGTTCACTTCTATATATAATTATGTCAAAAGTTTCTTAGAAATCAGGCAATAATTAATCAAAATGAAATCAATTTTCATGTTGATTTAGAAACAATTTTTAGGGAAAAAACTGTTTATGTTCCAATTTCATGAGAGAATTTGTTGGTATTGATAAAGGAGTTACAAAATATTGTATTACATATTTGATGAGTTTGGGAAGTATAATACCTCATTAAAACTTTAATGATACTTAGAGAGACATTTTTGGAGATTAAAAAGTACAGCATCAATTTATTTCATAATAGGTGATTTGAGGATTTAAGCCAATGAGAGATCAGTTGGAGATTTACTGTGTCAATGCCACCTCAAGGCAGTCTGCTTAACATTGTAAAATCACCATTAACCAACATTGAAATCAATTTTTCTATAGTCATGAAGTGTAACTACATATAGCATGAGTAAAAGAAAGAATTTAATTTTATGACTAATATCTTTTCTGAAACTTTATTGGTGGGATTCCAATAGATTTTCCTTAAGAGTAAAATAATTTCAGCAAAAGCTCAGTAGGGAGAAACAGAAAGGAAACATGACCTCCTTGTCCTACATTTCAACAAACTGGGACTCCATTCTTGACATTATTCAATGTAAAAGGTTTTTTTAAAATTCTTTTCCTCAACATAATTTGGTCAAATTTTGCTTTATATCTTTTGAATACCTGTTATTTTTACAACTTTCTGTAAAATTTCTCTATTGTAATTTTGTATTAGCTTATATATCTCTTGAATATATTTGTATAATTTTTCTAAGCGTACTAATTTCTATAGTAGTTTTTATAAGCTTGTATAAAACAAACATATTTCTACACCATTTTTTATTTTATTCTCTACATTCTTTTATTTTTAGAGAAGTGGTGCTTTTACAGAACAATCATGAATAAAATAGAGGATTCCCATATACCACCCCACAAAAACCCTCCATTGCTATGGAATATTTTTTACAATTGATAAAAGTACATTTTTATATTTGTAGTATAATTTAAGGTCCACGGTTTAACTTAGCATTCAATGTTTGTGTAGTGATGCTCCATGGATTCTTTTCTCTTTTTTTTTTCAAAAAATTCTGTTACCATATATATAATCAAATATTTACCCTTCCAATCATATTCAGAGAAATCTTTCAGTGCTGTTAATTGTATTCATAATGTTGTGCAAACATCACCACCATCCTTTACTGAAACACTTCCATCATTCTTGAAAGGTATCCCATATATTTTAAGCCTTATCTTTCCATACCCTATCCCAATCTCATACCTTGGTAATCTATATTCAAATCATAACTCTATGAGATTGCCTATTCTAATTCTTTCAAATCAGTAAGATTATGTAATATTTGTCCTTTTCTGTCTGGCTTATTTCATTCAACATGATGTCTTCAAGTCTCATCCATGTTGTCTCATGTATCAGGACTTCATTCCTTTTTACTGATGAAAAAGTAGTCCATTGCATATATATACCACACTTTGTTTATCCAATCATTGGAAGATGGACACTTGTGTTATTTCTATCCTATGACAATTGTGAATAATGCCACCATGGCCATTGGTGTCCAAATATCTGTTTGAGCCCCTGCTTTCAATTCTTTTGGATATATACCTACTAGTGGGATTGCAGGGTCATAAAGTAGTTAGTTCTATACTTAACTTTTAAGGAACAAATTGTCTTCAACAGTGGCTGCACAATTTTATATTGCCATCATCATGAATGAGTTTTCCTAATTCTTTGCTTCCTCTCCAACACTTGTTATTCACATTTTTAAAATATCATTTTACTAATGGGTGTGAAATAGTATCTCATTTTGGTTTTGATTTGTTTTTCCCTGATAGTTAACGATGTTTGGCAACTTTTCATGTGCTTTCTGGCCATTTACATATCTTCTTGGAGAGATGTCTGTTCAAGTTTTTACTCATTTTTAAATTGTGTTGTTTGCCTTCTTGTTAATTTGAAGGACTTCTTTATACATACTTGACATTAATCCTTCATTGGATATGTGATTTCCAAGTATTTTCTCCCATTTTGTAAATTGTCTTTTTACTTTCATGATAAAGTCTTTGACAATTAGAAAAAAGGTTTTATTTTGGTAAGGTCCCATTTATTAATTTTTTTCTTTTGTTGCTTATACTTGGGGTGTAAATCACAAGAAACTGTTGCCTAACAAAGGACCTTACAATGCTTCCCTAAGTTTGGTTCTATGAGTTTGATAGTTCTAGCCTTACATTTAGGCCTTTAAGCCATTTTGAGTTAATTTCTATTTATGGTATGAGGTACTGGTCCGTGAGACACAGGTCTTCCATCTTTTTCTTTTGCAAATGAATTTCATGTTTTCCCAGCACCAGATGTTGAAGAGACTATTCCTTCCCAATTTTCTTTGAGACCTAGTCAAAAATCAGTTGGCCATAAATGTGAGGGTGATTTTTGAGCTTTAAATTCTATTCCATTGGTATAAATGTCTGTTCTTGTGCTATTACTCTTTTGTATTTATCACTGTGGCTTTGTAGTAACTTTTAATATCTGGAAGGATGAGTCCTTCATCTTCATTCTTCTTTTACTAGATGGCTTTAGGTATTTGGAGCGCTTACCCTTCAATATAAATTTCAAGATTGGCCTTTCAATTTTTGCAGATAATGTTGTTGGAATTTTGATTAGGATTACCTTGAGTCAACAAATTGTTTTGAGTAGTACTGACATCTTAATAATCCATAAAATGTAATAACATTACATTTACTTAGCTCTTTTTAGATTTCTTTTAACTATGTTTTGTAGAATTCTGTGTACAAGTCCTTTACTTCCTTATATAGGCTCATTTTTAGGTATTTGATGCTTTTATAGTTGCTATTGTGAATGGAATTTTTTCTTGACTTCTGGTTGTTCACTGTTGTATAGAAATACTATTGATTTTGGTATGTTGATCTTGTACCTGCCACTCTGTTATATTCATTTAGGGTATCTAGGAGCTTTGCTGTAGATTTTTCTGTATTTCCTATATATTGGCTCACATAATCTGCAAATAGGGAAAGTTTTACAGCTTCCTTTCCTATCTGGATGTGTTGTTTTTTCTTCCCTAATTACTCTGGCGCAGGACAAGGTTGAATAACAATGGTGACAGTTGCCATCTTTATCTAGTTCCTGATTGTAAAGGGAAAATTATCATTTTTCCACCATTAAGTAGGATGTCAGCTGTGAGCTTATCATATGTGCTCTTTATCATCTTAGGAAGTTACCTTCTATTCTTAGTGGTCTGAGAGTTTTTATCATGAAAAGATCCTGTCTTTTTTTTAATGCCTTATTTACATTAATTGAAATTATGATGTATTGTTTTCCTTCATCCTGTTAATGTAGTATTTTATATTAATTGATTTTGTTCTGTTGAACTAACCTTCTATACCAGGGATAAGTCACACTTGATCATGGTGTATAATTCTTATAATAGACTATTAGATTCTGTTTGCTAATACTTTCTTGAGGATTTTTGCATCTATATTCATAACAGATATTGGTCTGTAGTGTTCTTATCTTGTGGTATATTTATCCAGCTTTGGTATGAGAGTGATATTGGACTTGTAGAATGAGTTAGGGAGTGTTCTCTCTTCTTCAAAGTTTTGGAAGATTTTGAGCAGAAATGGTGTTCTGTCTTCTTAAAATATTTAATAGAAATTCCCTGTGAGGCCATCTGGTCCTGGGCCTTTATGTTTTGGGAGATTTCAAATTACTGAGACAATCTCTTTAATTGCAATTGATTTGTTGAGATCTTCTATTTATTCTTGAGTCATTGTTGGTCATTTGTGTGTTTCTAATAATTTGTCCATTTCAATTAGGTTACCAAATTTATTAGCATACAGTATTTCATAGTATGCACTGTTGTTCCTTTTTATTTCAGCAGCACCATTAATAATGGCCTTATTTTTTATTTCTGAGTTTTGTTATTTGTATTTTAGCTAAATATTTGTCAATTTTGTTCATCTTTATCCAATACAAATTTTTGTTTTGTCAAATCTCTCTATGGTTCTTTTGGTTATTTCTTTTCTATTTCACTTATCTCCACTTTAATCTCTATTTCTTTCCTTTCAATTTGGATTTAGTGTTTTTTTTCCCCCTTTACTAGTTTTCAGGTTTTGAGGGTAGGTCTCTGATTTGAAGTCATTATTCTTTTTTAATGCAAGCATTTAGATATCTAAATTTCCCTCTCAGCACTGCCTTTGCTGCATCCCATAAGTTTTGGTATGTTTTATTTTCAGTTCCATTTACCTCAATATATTTGTGAATTTTGCTTCTGATTTCCCCTTTAACCCATTGGATGTTTAATAATATGTATTTAATTTCCACGTTTTTGTGAGTTTTCCCTTTCTCTTTCTGTTATTGATTTCTAGCTTCAATCTATTATTGTCAGAGGATATACATTGTATCACTTCAATATTTTTTAATTTATTGAGACTTGTTTTGCTATCAAACATATGACCCATCCTGCAGAATGATCCACATGCATCTGAGAAGATTGTGTATTCTATTTTCATTAAATGCAATGATTTGTATGTCTGTTAGTTGTAGTTGGTTTAGTACATCATTCAACTGTTGTATTTCTGATTAACCTATTCTGCCTTGATGTAATAAACATTATTGAGATTGGTGTGTTAAAGTGTCCTACTATTAATGTAGAAATATCTAAATTTTTCCCTTCCAATCTGTCAGTATTTGCCTTAAATACTTTGGGGAATTGCCATTAGATGCATCTATATTTATAATTATTACATCTTCCTGTTGAATTTTCCTCTTTATTAGTATAGAATGATTGTCTTTGTCCATTGTAATTGTTTTTGACTTAAAGTCTATTTTACCTGATATTAGTATAACCACCCATGCTGTTGTTTGGCTGCTACCTGCATGGGATATGTTTTGCTATCTTTTCTCCATCAAGTTACCTACTTCTTTGACATTAAGATGAGTCTCTTGCACATGGCATTTATTTAATCATTGTTTTTTATCCATTCCTCCAATCACTGCTTTTTGACTAGAGAAATTAATCCATTTACATTTAAAGTAACTACTGATTATACAGGTCTTTCTTTTTTCATTTTAGTATTTAAACTTTGTAAGTCTTATAACTTTTTTCCTCCACTTCCATTAAAGCTTACTTTTATATTTCTTTGCTTTCTTATTTTTTACCATATTGAATGCCTGATTAATTTCATCTGGGTGTATTTTCCATTTGTTTTCCCAGTGATTACAATAGAGTTGAAATTCAATATCCTAAATATATAAAAATTCTGTTTGATTTGATAACAATTTAACTTCTCTAGCAGGCACATATATTTTCCTATACCTGTGTTCCTCCCTATCACTTTTTGTGCTTGTTCCCAGTTGTATATTTGTACATTGTATGTCCAAAAGTCTAGATTTATCATTAGTTTTTATACATTTGCATTTTGCACCTATAGAAAGTAGGAAGTGGAGTTATATACCAAATAATACAAGACAATAATGCTGGCATTTATAATCAACAAAATGGTTATCTTTACTGCAAGTCTTTGTTTCTTTACATTGCTTTGATCTAGTCTAGTGTCCTTTCATTTCAATCTGAAGAACTCCCTCTAGCATTGCTTTAGGTCAGGTCTAGTGGTAATGTACTTCCTCAGCTTTTGTTTATCTGATAATGTCTTAATCTCCTGCTCATTTATGGAACAGAACATGTTTCAGTGCTCACCCATGCACACTCCTCTTCTTGGGTAGGAGAATTTTTACATCTCTTTTTGTCAACAGCAGGTTGCCAGGACTAGACCCTGAGGCATGCTGCTGCAAGACAGCAATGGATGAGCCTAAAAATCATTACAAATCAAGGCAATGCTGTTTGACTGAAGACCAGTGTTTTTGGCCTGGCTGCATAAGAAACTTTGTCTTTGGCTCTTCTGTCACATAGTAATGTACATGGGATCCTCTCTGGTTCCTCTATTCTCTTCTAGATTCAGATGAATTTCAGCTTTTTGCTTCCTGTAGCTTTCTCTCCTATCTGTCTGAATTTCATTCTGCTTACAAAAACTCTAATAATTAGATGAAGATTCATGCCAATTGGGCTGGGCTACATCTTAAGTGATGTAATCTCATCACGGGGTACTAATTAGAATGGATTCACACACAGGAATAAATTAGACTTAAGAACATTTTTATGGGGTATGAACAGCTTCAAACCATCACAGAAAACTAGAAGAAATGGAGAAATTCCTAGAAAAACACAAGTTACCAACACTAACTCAAGGAAAGTAGATCTCAATAAACCAGTCACAAATAAAAAGATCAAACTAGCAATCATAAATCTCACAAAAAATAAAATCTCAGGATCATATGGCTTCACTGTTGAATTTACGAAAAAAAAAAAAAAAAAAACCAATTAGCTCAATTCTTTTACAAAATTGAAATGGAGGAAATATGTTTTAATTCATTCTATGATATTGGCATCACATTATTTCAAAGCCAGATAAATTATCACAAAAACTTATGGAACAATAATATGAATTATTATCTATATTACAAATATAGATGCAAAAATACTCAATAAAATACTACTAAACTGAATCTAACATCATGCTGAAACAATTATACACCATGATCAAGTGACACTTAATCTAGGTATGGTGTGGTGGCTTAATATTAAAAACACAAAACAATGTAATAAATCACATTAATTGAATAAAATAAAAAACAAAAAGAAAACATGATCACTTCAATTGGTTCAGAAAAGTCAATGGCAAGATACAGCAATCTTTCCTGATAAAAAACCCTCCAAAAAATAAGAACAGTAGGAAATTAATTCAAAATGATAAATTAATATATATAAATCCATGACTAACACTATATTCCATGGGGAAAAATGAAAGCTTTCCCCATTTCATCAAAGACAGCACAAGGATACCCACTGCCAACAATGTTATTCAACATTGTAATTGGAATTCTAATCAGAGTAATTGGACAAGAAATAGTCATGAAAACCACCCTAATTGGAAAGGAAAAAATAAAACTTTCTCAATTAGCAATGACATGATTCTATGTATAGAAAATTCTGAAAAATTCACAGGAAAGCTATGAGAGAAAAAAAAATTAGCAAAGTGGCAGGAAACAATATCAACAAGTAAAATATCAGTGGTCTTGCTATATATTAGAAATGAAAATTCTGAAGAGGAATTAAGAAAAAATTCCATTTACAAATGCAAATAAAAAATAAAATATATAGTATTAAATTTAACCAAAGATGAAATGTCTTATACACAGAAAACTACAACAAAACACTATTGTAAGTAAATCAAGAAAACCTAAATAAATGGAAGAACTTGCTATGTTCATGAATTGGATGACTCAATATTGTTAAGACATGAATTCCACCCAGAACACTTTATAGATTCAATGCAATCCCTGTCAAAATTCCAACAGCTATATTTGCAGAAGTGGAAGAGACAATCAAACTTATATAGAATTTTGTAAGAGGCTCAAAATAGCCAACCCATCTGTATTAGTCAGGGTTCTCTAGGGAAACAGAATCAACAGGAGATACCTGTAAATTGTATGAAATTTTAAAAGTCTCCTACATGACCATGGGGATGCACAAGTCTAGGTTCTGCAGGCAGGCTGCAAACCAGGGACTCCAATGAAACTCCAATAAGGCCCTTAATGAGTTTCCAGGAGAAGTTGGCCGTCCAAAGATGAGCTGGGAAATTCTCTCTGAATGCTGAAATCACTTCCCCTTTTAAGGCATTCAACTGATTGGATAAAGCATCATTCATTGCTGATGGCAATCTACTTGGTTGATATAGCTGTAATCAACCGTCTATGCAGTAAAGATGACTAACATCCATAAATGTCATTGTATTATACTTAGCCCAGTGCTTGCTTGACCAAACAATTGGGCACAATTACCTAGCAGAGTTGATACATTAGCCTAACCATCACACCATCTTGAAAAAGTAGATGGAATTTGGAGGAATAATATTAGCCAATTTTAAAAGTTATTACAAAGCTACATTATTAAAAACATCGTAATACTGGCACAAGGGCAGATATATAGAGCAATGGATTGTTGGAAATGGTGCCAAAAACACCCAATGAGGAAAGAATCATTTCTTTAAGAAAGAGTTTTTGAGTAAATATTGTCTCAAATAAGGGAGACATCTAGACACTATTGGCAGTGTAGACAGCTCAGTTCTGTTTGGGGTGACATTAACAATGTTGATTTGTATATTTGAAAGTCATTAAAAAGGAAATTTTAGGATACATCTATATTACCAGAATAAAAATTAAGAAACAAACATAGAGCTGTACAACACAGTGAATCATAATATAAAGAACTGTGTGGGAGAGAGTGTGGACTACGATGTGAGCTGTGGTCTATGGTTGGTGGCAAGGCCCCAGGATGTGTACGCCCATTGAGGGTGGTGGGCCACACTTGTGGGAGATGTTTGTGTGGGATGTGGTGGGAGGTGCGGGAGGTGGGCAACATGGGAATCCCAGTGGGTTCCATGTAATATTTTAGGTAATCTAAGCACCTCTTCAAATATATTTATATATATATAAATAACATTTTTGTAAGCAAATGCACATATATGCATACATACTTATATATTATTTTACAAATATTGGTATGTATTGTGAAAATTTTGATTTTTACCCACAATTAAATAAATAAATAAATAAATAGAATAAAATGAAAAAAAAGTATGTATAACCCTTAGTAGCATAATTATAATAAATGTAACAAAATTATAACAATGATGTAAAGCATTAACAAAAAGAAAAATGCATTTGAGGCGGTTATAAGGTATCTCTGTTCTTTCTGCATGATTTTTCTGTAAACCTAAAGCTTCAGCAATTAAAAAATATATGATTAAAACTTTTCACAAAATATAAGAAGTATGAAAGTTTCTAATTATATTTTCTCCTTGTCATTTCAGCCATTATTTCCATACATTTTCAATTTATATACATTACAAACTTGAAAATACAATGTTTTTATTGTTACATTATTGTTTTATTTTAGCTATTTATCTTTTTTTATTTTCCCACCCTGACTGCTTTGAAGTATTTCTTTCTTTCATTTTCTCTAGTTTGCTTATGAAGAGCTTCTGTGTTTGTATGTACATTGAAACTAATAATCTGTTTTAGATGTTCAGAATTTCTTTAATCTGTAAGTTGATGATATTCTCCAAATTTTATAAAATTTCACTGCCTTTTATTCAAAATTTTCAGATCCAAGGAGGCTATGTTCTTGTTTTATTTTTGTTTTTTCTAACAGTTTTTCATTGTGGTTGTAGCTCCTCAGTTTGAACAACATTTTTAAAAAATCCAGATTCAAGTTTACTGACTGGTACTTTTTTTGATAGTCTGCAATCTGAAGTTGAGTCCTTTGGGCATTTTTTTTTTCATTTTTATGTATTTTACCATTTTAGGCTTTCTATTTAGTTCATTTTACTCTAGTTTGCATTTTTTTCTGCTGTGACTTCTTTATATATTTCTGCTTTAGGATTATGTTTTCCTTAAGCCATTAAATATGTGTACAAATTTATTTTAAAGTCCTTTGCTGCTAATCCAAATTTTAGGATCATCTTAAAATCTGTTAACTTTGTTTTCATTAAAATGGTTCACATTTTCTTGTTTTGTCCTATGTTTAATAATTTTTTAATAATATATGACTGTACCTTGTGAATGATACATTGTAGGGAGTCTAGATTATGTTGTCTTTCAATAAAATGTATTGTGGTTTTTTCTGGCAGGCAATAAATTATGAGTAAAGCCTTTTGAACCTCAAAGATTTATATTTTTATGTTAAGGATGATGTATTTCATTTTGTTCTCAGTCTGAAGGCATGGTCATTATGTCATGGCAAGGTCTTTACTTCCAAATTGTGACCTTTTTTTTTTTTGGTCTTAATTTCATCCTTGAGTTCATCAAAGTAGGATATGCATCCTACTGGCTGGCCATAAATTCAGCTTTTCCTAGCCTTTCCTGACCTCTGGTATTTATGTTCTGTTCTCATCGAAGTAGCAGTCTCTCTTGCATAGGTCTGGTGATTCTCATTCTGCACATATAGAGCAAGGAATCCCAGTACTGATATTTGAGGCACCTCCTTTTGATACCCTAATTTAGTGTATAATTAAATTATGTTTAATATTCCAACTTCTTCAGCTGGTGGGAACTTCAATTTCTATGTCTTCATCTCTGCAAGACCTCTAAACTGTGTTCTCTGTATCTCCTTAGGCAGCAAGGACTACAGAAAGGCAGGTATACAAGAGTCCTTTTTTATATATTTCCCTTATCTTCTGGGTACCTGATCTGTTATGCCTCTTGTCCAATGTATGAAAATATTTTTCAACTACAATTTTTTGAGGTTTAGAATTTTTTATGATGGCAGGGGAATTCTTGTACCACTCGTGGTGTCATGGCAGAAGTCAAAATATGACCCAAGAATTTAAATGTATTCTGACTTAAAATGACTATAAAGTTTTATTCTTTAACTCATGTATTTTTATCTATGATATCTATGTCTTTTTTCCTCTTAGTTTTACTCCTGTTTTTTTATTTTCACTTATTAAAGTATGACTCTATCTTTTGATCCTTTTGGATAAATGTTACTCAATTTTATTTGCTTTTAATTCATTCATTGCTATTTTCATTTCACTGCTTCATTTCTCCTACATTTTTTAGCTGTTAAAAAGACTTTTATTGTAAAAATGTAAAATAAGTAGGAAAATAGACTGAAAGATATTGCAAATTTTAAAATAAAGTGTAATATAATTTTTCAAAATATTCTCTTAAGATACTCTTTACTTCTGTAAGGTCAGTAGTGATATACCCTTCCTCGTTTCTTATTTTATATATTTGCATCTTTTCTCTTTATTTCTTTGTTAGTCTAGCTAAAGATTTGTCAGTTTTATTGATCTTCGCTCTCTAAGCCAAACTCAGCATATAAATGCAATTATCTTCCCCCCAGCATGGGACATGACTCCCAGAGATGAGCCTCTCTGGCACCAAGAGATTACTAACAAGCACCAACTAACAATACAACTGGAAAAAGACTTTGAATAAAAGGGGGGAAAGGTAAAGACAAATGAATTTATACAGCTAAGAGACTTCAAAATAAGTTGGGAGGTCATCCCAGAGGTAATGCTTACACACGTCTCAGAAGAATTGCATAGATTGCCAAAGTAGGCTCCTCAGGGCTCTGGAGACAACCAGGTCCTATGATCATGACAGATAGTGCTGAAGTTTGGTGCCTTGCCAATGGGCCCTACTTCAAAGTTTGTGCTCCTGAGTGTGACAGAGAAGGACTCAGTTGTGATTTCTCTACATATGCCTCATCAGTCCATTCTATTTATACCTATAGTTGGTACTGGAGTTGGTAGGTGTAGGCCCATGAGAATTGAATCTTTGAGCTGTCCTTGTGCCAGATGGACCTGTAGCCTACTCTCCAGTTCATTAGATTTGCCCAGGACAAATAACAAGGAGGTGAGGGTGGACAACCACCATACCAAGGAACTGAGAGATTCTACAACTGCAAGCAAGTGAGTCCTGTCCATAAGCCATATGGGATTGAAACCCCCTCTCAATTAGAGGTGGAATGGGCATCACCATCCCAGAATCCTCAAGTTTGGGGAATAAAATATGGAATAGACTGGACTTACTGGTATTCTACTACAGACTTATTGTGATTCTAGCAATGGGAGTAATTATATCATTGTTGTGGAGACATTGGCCACTGGGGGTGCTGAGGGCATGGAAGAGGAAGAAGAAGTGTAATATGTGGGCACTTTTGAGATTTGGAATTATCCTGAATGACATTGAAATGACAGATGCAGGCCATTATATATCCTGCCATAACCTATAGAATTGAGCAGGAGAGAGTGTAAACTACAATGTAAACTATATTCCATCCTTAGTGGCAATGCTCCAAAATGTGTTAATCAATTACAATAAATGTACTACACCAATGAAAAGAAGCTGTTAATGTGGGGAAAAGTAGGAAGTGTGGGGAGTGGGGCAAATGGGAATCCCTTTTATTTTTATGGCACAATCAATGCCTTAATCATTTTTTAATCAAGTAAAAGTGAAACCTCTGAATCCCAATAAAATACAGACCAGTTTACAAACATAATCCAGTATCTATTTTTTGGTTCCATAAACAATATCAAAGTGCCAAAAGTAGCTTTAAGTAGACAACAGTCTTGTTAATTTCTTCTTAGTTTTCCACAATTTGTTGTAAACTTCATTATTTTACTTCATATTATTTAGGAGGCTGAAATGTCCCAAGAAATATTATATATAAGAAATATTAAGATGAAGAAGTAAAAGTTGTTTTCTGCCTAAATGGAGTGAATATTTTAGAGAATAATATGCACATTATCACTATTTCTTTACGAAGGTTAAAATAATACTGAAATATGATAAGATTTCATATCATATTCATATCATGCCCAAATTTTTGGCAAGGAGATTTAATTAGTCTATCCTTCCATTCTATATTTCATTCTCAATTAGTCAACAAATATGTTTATTATGGTTACCTTTCCAGGATATTTTTTTTTAAAGCTGACTATACAAGGGTGAATTGTTCTAGCATATCTATTTCTATTTTAAAGCAAATACATTAAAATATGATACACATAAAACAAAACAATTTTTTTTGTATTTGATGCATTTGCTTTAAAAACTTTAATTTTAGTAACATATATAAAACTTAACATTTCCTATTGTATCATTTTTCAAGTGTACAATTCAGTTGTATTAAATAATTCACAAATTCTACCAAAATCACCCACACCCATAAACCAAAATTTTTCATTGCCTCAAATATGAATCATGCTCCCAGTAAGCTATAACTCCATATTCCACTCCTGACTATGGTCCCTGGTAACCAATATTCTGTTCTGTCTCTATGAATTTACCTATTCTAGGTATTTCATGTAAGTGAGAACACACAATTTTCATCTCTGTGTCTGGCTTAATATTTAACATGATATCTGTAAGGTTAATCCATGAAGTGACATGTATCAAAACATCATTCCCTTTCATGGCTGAATAATATCCCAGTGTATGTATATTCCACATTTGTTTAATTATTCATTTCTTGATGGACACTTCAGCTGCTTTCACATTTTGGTTATTATGAATAATATGGTGATTGTTGAACATGTATCTATTTGAATCCCAGCTTTCAATTATTTTGGATAAATACCAAGAAGTAAAATAGCTGGGTCATGTGGAAATTCTATGTTCAACTTTCTAAGGAACTGCCAAAATATTTTCCACAGAGTCTACAACATTTTGCAATCTCACCAGTAATGCATAAGAGATCCAAGTTCTCCACATCTTTACCAACCCATGATATTTTCTGTTTTGTAATAGCTAACATCATCTGTATGATGTGGTATCTCATTGTGGTTTTTATTTCCCAAAATAAAATGATCTTGAGCATACTTTCTTTTGTTTATTGTCCATTTGGATATCTTTGAAAGAATATCTGTTCATGCCATTTGTCCATGTTTAAATTAGGCTATTTGTATTTTTGTTGTAGAATTGTACCAGGTATTTCTATATTCTGGATACTAAACTTTCTTCAGATATATGATGTGATTTACCGCAGAAAAACATAGCCTTAATGTTAATTGAAACCTGTGGATAGGAACAAATTTTAATTAATATCTTTTGATAAGACTACATCAGTTAAGGTGTGAACTAAATCAGAATGGTTCTTAATCTATTACTAGGTCCTATATAAAGAAATGATATTCAGGCAGAGAAACAAAAAGGCACAGACAGCAGCTTGAAATGGAAATCAATGGAAACTGCAAGAGAAGGGAGAGACCAGGAGACATGTCCCCACCTGCCTTGACATGGGTCAAACTAAGACCCAAGAGACAGTACTCCCTCAGCCTCTCAGGGCCAATGCAGGTGCTTTTGACCTGCACAATAAAAGATTAAAAAATACACTGGAGGCATATAACAGCAGATTTGAAGAGACAGAAGAAAGGATTGTTGAACTTGAACACATGGCCTCCAAAAGCAAATATACAAAAGAACAGATGTAGAAAAGAATGGGAAAAAATTGAACAGTGTTTCAGGGAACTAAAGAAAGCAAGATACGTGGAAACATACGTCCCATGTGTGTCCCTGAAGGAAAAGAGAAAGGACAAGGTGCAGAAAGAATATCTGAAGAAATAATGGTAGAAAATTCCAAACCTTATTGAAGGACATAGAGATCCATGTCCAAGAAACACAATGTACTCCCTTTTGAATACCTCATTAGACAAACTCTAAGACACCTATTAATCAGAATGTCAAATGCTAAAGGCAAAGAGAGAATTCTAAGAGCAGCAAGAGAAAAGTAATGCCTAACAAACAAAGGATATCCCATAAGATTAAATGCTGATTTTTCATCAGAATCCATGGAGGCAAGAAAGCAGTGGCATGAGATATTTAAGATACTGCAAGAGAAAAACTGCCATCCAAGAATCTTATATCTGGCAAGATTTGCTTTCAAAAATGAAGGTGAAATAAAAATATTCACAGATGCACAGAAACTGAGGGAACTTGTAAGCAAGAGACTGGCTTTGCAGGAAATACTAAAGAGACTGCTACATTCTCTTGGAAGAATATATAGAATTGAAGATTATATCAGTAAAAGTATCTAAAAGTATAAAAAGAGTGGAGAAAATAAAATATGATAGATAAAACCCAAAGGTCAAAATGGGTGAAATAAGAACTGCCTTTACAGTAATAACACTGAATGTTAATGCACTAAATTCAACTGTCAAAAGACACAGCCTGATGGAAAGGATAAGAAAATATGAGTCATCTATGTGCTGTCTACATGAGACTCAACTTAGACACAAGGGTATCAATAAATTCAAAGTGAAAGATTGGAAAAAGATATTCTACACATACAGTACCAACAACAAAAAAAACCCACAAAACAAAAAACCAACTAACCAACAAACAAACAAACAAACAAACAAAAAAAAAAAAAACTGGAGTAACTATAATTACATCAGATGAAACAGACTTTATAAGGAAAACAGTTATTATAGAAAATTAAGAAGATTATTTAATAATAAAAGGGACAAATTACTAGGAAGAAGCACAACATATCAGAACCTACGTGATGCAGCAAAGGCAGTGCTGAGTGGGAAAGTTATAGGCCCTAATGATTAAATTAAAAAGAAGAAAGAGCTAAAATCAATGACCTAAGTACACAGCTGAAGGTACTAGTAAAAATATTCCCAAAGCAAGGGAAAGGAATGAAATAACAAAGATCAGAGCACAAAGAAGTGAAATTGAGAGCAATAGAGAGAATTAAAAAAA
>JAKSZT010051399.1:398033-432364 GCA_026826555.1 Tolypeutes matacus
ATGTGGTTTTATAATTACCCATATGGTTACCTTTACCAGCATTCTTCATTCCCTTATGGCACTCTCTAGTGCCCCTTTCTTTCCATCTGAAAAACTCCCTTTAGCATGGTTTGCAGTACGGGTCCAGCAGTGAGGAACAGCTCAGCTATTATTTTATCTGGGAATGTCTTAATATCTCCATTATTTTTAAGACTCTTTACTAGATATAAAATTCTCTGTTGAAATTGGTTTCTTTCAGCAATTAATTTTGTCATCCCACTGCTTTCATGCCTCTTAAGGTTTTTCTGATAAATCAGTCTTTAGTCTTATAGGATTGCTTAATATGTAACATGTTTCTTTTCGCTCTCAACTTTCAAAAGACTCTCCTTGTAATTACATTCTAAAGTTTTACTGTCCAGGTTTGGTTTTCCTCAGTATTATCCTGTTTGTTGCTACTGCTTTTCTTGAATGTGTGGTTTGTCTTTCATTAAACTAGAGAAGTTTTCTGCCATTTGAATATTCTTCCTAATCCTTTGTTTCTCCTTTGGTGATTTCTGATGTTTTAACTTGTTCCTTTGGATGGGCCATAATTCTTGTGTCTTTGTCTAGTAAACTTTTGTATCACACTGCAAATTTTAATATTTTAGTAATTTAACTATGGGTTTATACCCTGAGTTTTCTCTTTCTTAAGGTGGATCTTTGCTGTTTATATGCCAAATATATCATCACTGAGTGTTAGGAACTAACAAGAACAAAAACAAAAAAATCAATGTAAAAAACAAATTTTACTGTCTTTTTGAAAATTGTTCTGTTTTGGTTAGTGTTCTCTTTGATGCTCTCCTTGAGAGTTTAGCTCTCCTATAAAGAAGCTCAATCTGAAGCAAAAGTGTGAGGTCTAACGTTTTTAGGTTACATATCTTGATTCTGGACTCACCCTTTTATTGCAATCAATTAATTGTTTTCTGGCGTTTTGAGGAAGATAGTTTGGCCCTTGACTATAGTGTTTCAAAGATTCTGTGAGTGAACAGATCCTTGAGTGACTTATGCTGCCTTCTTCATTGCCTGGAATCAATCATAACAATATTGAGAACAATAAAATAACTTATGATATACTTATTTAAATTATATCACCAGAGAAAACATTAACAATATAATGCAATGATATATGTTTCAAAAATCGATCAGAATTCTTTCTGGATAATCAAATTCTTATTTGGGAAGTCTTCACATATTATTGAAATGAATTACAGCAGATAACAATATGCCAGCTCATAATTTTATGAGGCAGAATTATCCAGAAAGAATTATGGCCTAAATGGAGATTAAATAACTAAACCAATAATTCATTTCAATCTTAGAGATAATTATGTCCAATAGTTAAAGGTGAATATAAAATTTAAAATTATGTTATAATTAATTTCTATTATATTATAATTATTATTTACATTTATAAATGTTTGTTACTATACTATTTCTCATACTAAATTATATTAAGTAAAACCTGGCCATAAACTCTCTTTTAAAATTTGTAATTTCTTACAATCTACTTTTCTATTTATATTACAATTTTATGATAAAGGTCTTTTTAACCGGTAAAAAAAAAAAAAAGGACATTGATCATACACTTTGTTTAGATCATGTAGTATATGAATATATCTCAATAAAATTGCTTAACAAACAAAAGAATAAAAGTGCAAAAATAGCCAGAAATAGCAGCTAAATACAGCAGGGGAAACAGATTAAGAAGGAAGGAATTTCCTTGTTTGTTTATTATTATTATTGAAATATGCTTTAATAATGATTGAATGCATAGCTATGTGATTATACCAAATACCATTAATTGTACTCTTTGGATAAATTGTGTGCTTTATTAATATATATCAATAAAATTGATTTGTTTAAAAAAATAGGGTGAGTTGGGGGAAAATACACCAAATGTAATATATGGACTATGATTAGTTGTAATATTTTCATGATGCATTTACATAGTTTGTACCAGTGTATCACAACAATATAAAGGTGTTGTATGTGACCCCTGTATGATGTTATGCATGTTTATTTGGTACATTCACAAGTTTTACTATATACTTATTGTTTATGTAAATTCATGTGGGAATGATATTTTTCAATAAAAAAATATATTTTAAAAAATTAGCAAATACAGGAAAAATTTTTTTTAAATCCATCAGAGAAATAAAGTTTAATAGTAAATAATATATTAACTAAAAAGAAGCCCAAAGAGAATTATCAGCATTTTTAACACTATATTTTAGTACTAGAAAAACCCAGTATATCTTAAATATTAAGGCATTGCACTGTACCGTATAAAACTAAAGAAATTCAACATAACTCTTGCTCACATGTCAGTAGGCAGGCAGAGATATAGATTTAACATAAAACAGATTTAGCTCCAGCAAAAATTTATAAATATGCACTTCCTTGCTCTTATCTTTACTTACATCAGTCCTTATCTGTATCTTCACATCTGTCCTTATCTGAGCCTTGACATCCTTACCACCCTCCCATCCTTACTGCCTCCCCAAAGTTGCCCTACCCATGGACCATGTATATTTTAAGATTAAATGATTAAGCAAAAAACTAATTTTCCAGACCCTTCTTAGAAACATCATCCTGATTATTAAATTTCTTTGTTTCAACCAGTATACAATCTGTGAGAAAATCCCTTAATGGGGAGTCTGATTTGAAACTGCATACCTTCAGCCTCCCACCAGCAAATAAAGCCATTTTTCCTTATTAACCTAGATCAGTGCCTGTCAATTCTGTCATGCTGAGCAAATGAACCCAGTTGAGTACCTTACCACCCTTACTTCTTTCAATATGACATAAGATGAAAATGGCACATAAAATATTATTTTAAATTTAAGTTGCATAAATCTTTTATATAAGGCATAGCAATTATTTCTATTATAAAGACAAAACTATATGATGTCTATAAGAAATATACGAGTAGTAAAAGTATGTAAAAATGTATTCCTGCAAATATAAGCATATACATACAAATGTGCAAAGTAGTACAGTTAGAAAATTAGAACTTTGTATTCTAGAAATGTGAGTGAGAGTATAAAATAACTATAGAGCCAAAAAATTGAGAGAATTAAAATCATAAACAGAATTTTTATAAAATAATGACACTGAATAATTGAGTGAGATAAAATTGTAATTGTGTTGAAATTTTGCTCAAATAAATCATATCACCTTTTTGTTTCTTACTCCTGATCTTCTGCCAACATAATCTTACTATTAGAGATCATATATTGGAAACCAACCAATAGAGATTCAGCAGAAAAGATTAGCCAAAAATAGTTTTGTAAATTATTCATTCTTTGAGTATAATATTATTTGAAAGTACCCTTAATGTCTATGAGAAATGATTTCAGTACCGGAAGAAACACTCCATCTGTGATTTTCAAGGAGTGAGCAAACCCTATTGAGTTGGTATTGATGTAGAACATCCTAAAACCCAAAGTCAACGATTAAAAAATATATTAATGCTGGCTTTTTAATCTGAAATAAGCATTTCTTATTATCATTGGAATTTTGTTGAGTTGAATAATTGTATATTAAAAATTCATCAAATATGTAATATATTATTTTGAAATTCCTATGATCCATACTATCATCTTGTCTCCCGAAATTCTGTGATACAAACGGTTTCCTTGTACCAGTTGCTTATTCTATATGAAAATTGATTTCATTACCTTTAATTAATGAAGGATTTACAAGAATGGGTTTCATCTAGTTGTATATAGAAGAAAGCAGCATTGGGCCATTAATAAAACTATAAAGACTTTACTCAACAATGATTTTCACTTTATCCTCTTTTACTTTATTTCACTATAATAAAAACCAATACTTTAATAATATAAGTTGCACAAATATTGTTGTGGCTGAATAAAACAATACATCTTCTGTGTTGATGAATTAGATGACACTCCCTAACCTGACAGGTTTCTCTTGTAAATCCCAAAAGTTCCCATTCAACAATTGGTGCACACAACTATAAAGAAGTTAGTTATGTTGTACCAATCAATGAAAAATTATGGAAATTGTGGATTTTAAATTGCATTTTTAAACATTGATCAAGATGTATAATAGTTAATAAATAATATTAAATAAAAATGACTAAAATTCAGCTCTGGCAAAATTACATAAATACATAAGCATAAATACAAAGAAGCTTTAAATGCACAAAGGAAAATAGTTGGATGACAATACATCTAAAGAGTAACTCTTGTGGCTGATTTCCATTTTTTTCTTTGAATTTCATTGTATAATAATTTTTGTATAATAAACAGTGTTCCATCCTCTAATAGCATCACATTTTTAAATATTAAATTATTTCATTGGGAAAAATATGCTATTATATCCATGGTTGTTAATGATCTGGCCTTTCAGCCACAGATTAATTAAGCATTTCTCTAGAAATACCTACTCTTTTACCGAGTCATAAATTGGAACACCACAAGGGAATACCAAAAATGTTGCTCAGCATTATGTGGCTTCTAAGGGGAAGGCAAATTTCTGTTACAAACCTGATACAGATGCATTAGCTCTTGAGGTTTCATCCTTGGCATCATGTCAAGCAATCTTCTTTGCAAATTAGTCCCACAGATGACCAAATATTGCATTATCCACAATACTCAATATAAGAGGTTCCTTGACATTATCAAGGAGAACAACAAGGGATACTCTGCTCTGCTCATCTTCAGAGCAGCTCCCTAGGATACACGTGAGACAAAATTTCCACGTGAAGTTTCTATTTGAAAAGAAAATCTGAACAAAATTTTTCTTTGATTTATCTGACCTCAAAAATATTTACAGACTAAAGGTTAATCATAAGTTAACACAGAGGAAACAAATGCTCTATCACAGAAATACCAGGCTTCATAAATGGTTTATATATTTTCATTGTGATAAAAAACTAGAGGTTGAGATATTTTTAAACAGATAATACTGAAAGAAATTTTTCAACAACTTTGACTCACGGTAAGTATTAATCTCAAAGTTATAACATTGTAGTTTATCTAAAGCAAATGGTGATATTATTAGAAGTATGTGCATATAAACATATATATAACATGTGGATGTTACATAGGTAATGTTAGAAGGTATAGAAACAGAAATATAGAACTGATATAATCAGAGTCATTAAGAAATGTACATATTTTGAAAATATAAATTTTGGAAGAAATTTGATTAAATAATCTGTTAAATATATCTGAAAATTCATAGTAATGTGTGCTCTCTAATACTAATACAATGAGGTTTTAATAATTGATCTGTCATTTTTACCAAATCATGTTGGATAGAAAAGTAAATGATGCATTAAAACTCTCTATCATTGCTTATTAAATACATAGCATTGTTTTATTGATTTGCTGAAATTAAATATAAATTAAGAGTTTAATCTGGACACAATCTTGTTAGAATCACTGGGCTAACAATACTTAATGGTTGTGACTCTAGGTAAAAAACTTTTTCTGCCCTTTCCTCACCTAAAAGTGTGTACAAGAATCATACCTATGTATAATGTTTTCATCTAGATAAATGTGCTAATCAGGTGAAATAATTCTAACAAAGTCAAGATCATTGTAATTATGCAATATATATATCCATAGATACAAATTTGTCTATTATATAATTTCCAAACATTTACACTTGCCTAACTTTTAATTGGCTGAGAAAAATAAGATTTTTTCAGACATAGTTTGCAAACTAATTTTTATTATGAATTTCTAAAATATTGAGATTTTTTTTAAAAAATGCCAGATCATTCCTATAAAGAAAAACAATTTTGAACTCATTCGTACTTTGTATCACCTTTGATTTCTCAACAGTTTACAATGCTTGATTTTTGCTATGGAAAGAAGGAATAACACAAATGTACCGGACTTCATCCTTATTGGCTTGACAGACTCTGAAGTGATCCAGCTTTTCCTTTTTATGTTATTTCTCCTGATATACCTGATTACACTGCTGGGAAATGCAGGGATGATACTGATAATTCACCTGGATCTCCAGCTTCATACCCCCATGTACTTTTTCCTCAGTCATCTGTCATTCCTGGACCTCAGTTACTCAACAGTCATCACACCTAAAACCTTAGAGAACTTACTGGTTTCCAACAAGAATATTTCATTCAGGGGCTGCTTCACACAGATGTTTTTTCTTTTCCTCTTCTCTGTTACTGAATTTTTCCTTCTCTCATCAATGGCCTATGACCGCTATGTAGCTATCTGCAACCCTCTTCACTACCAGGTTGTTATGTCCAGGAGACTCTGCTGCACACTCATCACTGGGTCCTACCTTATTAGTTTTATTGAATCATTAGTCAACCTTTTTTTCATGAACAGATTGCATTTCTGTGACTCCAATGTAATCTATCACTTTTTCTGTGACATAACTCCAATTTTAACCCTGTCCTGCACTGACACTCATGACACTGAAATCATGATAATGATTTGTGGTTGTTTAGACATAATGGTGACTCTTAGCACAATCTCTGTGTCTTACATATTTATTTTGTCTACTATTCTGAAAATTAATTCCTCTTCAGGAAAGCGCAAAGCCTTCTCTACTTGTGCCTCCCACCTCCTGGGAGTCACAATCTATTATGGCACTACGAGTTTTACTTATTTAAAACCAAAGAAGTCCTACTCCTTGGGAAAGGATCATGTGGCCTCTGTCTTTTATACTATGGTGATCCCCATGCTGAATCCACTCATTTATAGTCTCAGGAACAAAGAGGTGAAAAATGCTCTCATTAGAATCATGCAGAAGAGAAAGGTTTCCAAGAAATAAAAGTGACAGTAATACTGAATATTTAAGTGTATCTTTTCATTTTTTTCTATTTGGTTATTTACTTAATTTCTTTCTATATACACTATGCATCCTTTAATTAGTTTACATTTTAGTTGAAACTTTCTCTATTAGACCATGCCTATTCTGGAACATATCCAAGAATATGTTTTCAGAAATATTCATAGTAATTAGATTCCATGAAACATGTTTTATTCCTGTGCTTTCAATACATGTGATTTCTGGACTACTAATGTGAAAAAGAAAAACCATGTTATTAAACTTCAAATTATATTATAAAATTCCCATGCATAATCCAATTTCAAAGAATATTATTATGAAGAGCTCTTTCAGAAATTTATTAAATTTATTTTGTAAGGAAGAAAGTCCGCATAGTCTTAAAGTGTAATTTTTTGGAGTAGAAAATCCAGAATTTAGTTTCCAGGTCTGTCAGCTGTTTTGCTATACATTCCTTAGTAAGTAACTAAAAGTTGAAATCTAGTTTCCTCAACTAAAGCAGACAAATAATTCTATATCCATAGAGTTATTTTGAAGATGAAATCATATGAAAACTGGAAAGAATTTAATGTAATACTAAAAAATTTTGACCATGATCATCAGAAAGCTCACCATCTTACAATGTTTTGAATATGCAATACTTTTTGTTATGAGAATTTTTGCTGATATTTTATAAATATTTTTGGCTAATCTTATTAATAAAGAAACCAAATAAGGAAGGAGGAAAATAGTACTCAATATTTGATCTTAGAACAAAGTATAATATAGTGATAGAATTATGTTATAGTAAAAGTGTACGAGAACATTGAAGAAAATCTGGAAAATATTTTGAATTATTAAATAAAATAGAATTATCTAGTCATTTCTGAGAGCTTTGTTTAAGGTTTTCTAGACAAATCTTGTATATGAAATGTACCAAAGCATTTCCATTATTCCAAATAAAAACCCTGAACATTTTAAGCATTAACTATGAATCCCAGTGGGTTCCGTGTAATATTTTAGGTAATCTAAGCACCTCTTAAAATACATGTATATATATATATATAAATAACATTTTTGTAAGCAAATACACATATATGCATATATATTTATATATCATTTTGCAAATGTTTGTATGAATTTTGATTTTTACCCATAATAAAAAAAAAAAAAGGAAAAAAAAATACCTCTACATAATCTGGAATAGCAGTTTTCATTACATTGCTATACAGTATATATTCAAGAAAGAAAGTTTTCTTCATGCTCCTATATTTATTATTTTTATTTAAAATTAAACAATTGTTAGATATTTTTCTGCCTTCAAGTGATTTGTATTCTTTTAACTTATATTTATGTTCTAATTGTAGAATGATATTTGCTCATTTTCTTCAATGATTTTTCAAATATTAAAGCTCAACACCTTTCATATGATTAAATTTTTAAGGAATTCTCACAGATTCATCACTCTTTATTAATTTATTCAAATAATTAAAATCTCTTTTTTCTTCTACATCCTTAATTGCTATAACATTTTAACTTATATGTAATATCAATATATATTACAGTATTAATATTTATTTTTCTCTGTATTGTATGTTGTTCCTTTGTTCTGCTTACAATTATCTCTTTGATAAACATTTATTTGTTAATACTATACTTTTAAAGTATTCTCTTTTCTTATATTTTCATTGTATCTTTTCTTTTTTTAAAAAAAAAAATATATATATATTTTAAAGGTGCTTAGATTGTCTAAATATTACACAGAAATTACAGGGATTCCCATGTTCCCCACCTCCCACACCTCCCACAAAAATTGTAACTTTTTTACACTTACAGGCCCTTAACTTTTTCAGATCTTTTCCATGAAATGTGCTGGCCATTCATTGATTTATACACATTTCTATAATTTAGAAAATGTATACTTTTGGTTTTAGTTGGCAATTTGTTAACCCTGTATATACTGAGTGGAATATGATATAGATATGGCCAAGCAGAGGGCTTCCTCCCACCTAGTGCTTCACTGCTTTGGGCTTCACCCTGCTGGAAAGGCCTTGGGTAGGGCAGTGGGTATTCCGTATCTGAGTTCTCCTGACAAATCCCACAGCTCACCCACTTCTCCAAGGGGGTGATGCAACCCTTCCTTTTGTACTCTGCCACCAGTTTGAGGACTGGATATCCACAAATGCTGTTGACTTTGAATAGAGGAAACTGGTGAAAGAATGAAAGAGAGCAAGAGAGAAGGAAGGGAAGAGGGAAGGAAGGAAGGAAGAAAAGGAAAGGAGGGAGGGAAGAAAGAAAGAAAGAAAGAGACTGGACATGATCATTTTAACAGTTCCAGCATGAGCTCTCCTTTTATTTTACAAAAAGAATCAGTTAAAAACATTAATTAAAATAATTTGTATGCTAAAATCAATCCCTTTGCATTGGTATCTCCAGGGAAATAGTAGAAGCCACAAGACACTTGACTTTTTATAAAGCAAATTAATTAACATATTTTGAAGCAAGAAAAAGAGACCAATTTGATTAAGAGGGGTCAGAAAATGATGTAAAATAAAGTCTTTCACCTGAAAGTGTGGCATTAAACTTTGTAACATTTGCCTATTTGTGGTCACAATCTGAAGCTTATAAATAATAGGTTCTTCAGGCAAAAGAAACCTCTTGTTAGCATAGAGCAATGCATTTGTATTTATGTAGCAATCTGAAAAGTCCTCCTCTGATGCATGGCTTTCAGAACAATACTGACATGCTTCATCAGCAAACAAGTTTGTGTGAATCCCTGTCATGGCTCACCTCTCAGGGAGGAACATCCCTTTCCTTATGACTATCCCAAGAAGTAAGTATGTGATCAAAGGCAATCATGAGAGGTTGGCTTATCAGAGGAGTTCGACTTTATTATTCCCTTGATAACTGATAATAAGAAAACTTTAAACCTACTCCCAGTCCAAAGGAAACTAGTTCTGAAGGTTTCAGAAAAAAGGCTCCTCAAAACCAGAATGAAAAGCAGCCTTGGATACATTTCCAAACATTCTAATATTTTCCATTTTTTCCCTCTCTGACAACTTTCATATAGAACATAATAAAAGTGTCTCTTCACTATCATTAGGCATAGACTCATGGAGATTAGTCATTATACATGATACCTAAACCTGACCTGAGAAGACTCCAGAATCATTTCACATGATGATTGTGATCAAAAGGGAAACATTCTGCCCCTAACTAGGCAGCTCAAATGGAGATGCTCAACAAAGGGCCAAGCCTGGGGTTGGCTGTTGGATGCACTCTATACCACAGCCTAGACTAATGAACTCTTCCTTTCCAGGTGAGACCTGTAAGACAAATTTTTATTTCCAAAGTTGAGATGGAAACAAAGTTTGGCTTCCAGAAGGTTTCTTTCTTAAGTTAAAGTTACATGTTAATTGTGATACTAACTTCAAAATATGTGCACTGTCCTGGAAGAAGCTATTTCTAAAATCTAGTTATTAACAGCAGTGGGGTTGCCTCATGGGTGTCTTCTTTGCATTCTGTAGTAAAGGAGACCTGGTTTAGCTCAGATTACAAACCAAAGCAAAACAAAATAAAACAAAAACTAAGGTGCATTTTAATTTCTCTCTAATAACTTTTGGTGAATATTAATCAAGTGTAAACTATACTAGTTTTAATAAAAAATTATAATTTGCCAAGAAAGGCCCTTCCTATAGAATTTAAAGTTAATAATGTTGCTAAGCATCTTCTGTTGTGATAAATGACACATCTTACATCTGGAAATATGAGCTAGTTATTTTTAGTGGTCATGGAGGAGTGGGGAATGGTGGCCTTTTATTCAGAATTTGTACCAGAACCGCATTTCCATTCTCAATGCTTTCAATTTAACAAATGATTATATTTCATGAAATGAAAAGTTAAGGTGTGTTCAAATTAAAAGAAAAAAAAAGAAAGTGAGGGTGAGAAGTATATCTCAAAAGTTTACTGCTGAGTGGAACAAAAAATGAACCACAAAATGACACAAATTTTATTAGTTAAATAAAACAAAGTATAAAACTACAAAACTAGGAAAATTCTATCATTTATCTGTCTACCTATCTAGTTTGTGTATACAATTACATATTAGTAAATGCAGTAAGGAGAGTTTCAGAAAACATAAAACGTTCATGAAATTAATATCATTTGCCTATAGATGGAAAAGGAGAGGTTTGAGTCAATAGAAAGATAACTTATTTATAATACTAGATTTATTTTAATAAAGTATATATGATAAAATTTGGTTAAAGTTCAGTGATATAGATATGATGTTTATATATTTATTATACCAATGTGTGTATTGTGAATAGGGTCTCCCAAATATTTTCAGAAGTGAAATTTTGTGATTAAGATTTCATTAGATCCCAAAATAAAAAATATGTCAGAATATTGTTTACTTTCCCAAAATAACTTTCTTAAATAACATATTCACATCTTAGAAGTGTAAAGTATTTGTTGTAAAGTAATCATAAACTTCCAAAAGAGATTTTGAACTGTACTAGAAATCATCACCAATATTTAGTGTAAAAACAGTAGCTTTAAAAACAAAAGCTTTAAAATGTGTAAAGAATGTTAAACAAAGAAAGAAATTTTCAGAGTTAAGGAGGTAATTCATATATTGTTTTGAGCTTGTATAATACGTTGTACAGACCATGTTTTGGCCTAAGTCACAGAAGCAGCAGCAACATGATTCATGTGAATATCTGCACCACAAAAAAGAGCTTAAAAGATTTAAATTCATTGTTCTCAGTAGCTTTGAGTTGCTAACAGTCTTGATAATGTCTTCTTGGTTTTCCACAATTTGTCATTTACTTCACTATATTATTTAGGAGCTTGAAATATGCCAAACCCAAATTAAGAATAAGAAATATCAAGAAGTAAACGCTGTGTTCTGCCTAAATGGAGTGAATATTTTAAAGAATAATATGCCTGTTCTTACTATTTCTCATAAAGTTAAAATAATATTAAAGTATAATTAAAGCATTGCCCGAATTTTTTGGTAAGGAGATTTAATTAGTTCATTCTTCCATTTATTTTTCATTCTCTGTTAGTCAACAAATATGTTCAGTATATTTACCTTTCCTGGATAAGATTAAAAAGCTGACTATACAAAGGTGAACTGTTCTGGCATACTTATTTCTATTTTAAAGCAAATAGATTTGAATGTGCTACCTAGAAAGCAAAACAAAGTTTTTAGTAAATAATATATATTTAAAACTTTCAATTTTAGTATCATATGAAATCCAATATTTCCTATTGCATCATCTTTCAAGTATACAATTCATTGATATTTTAAAAATTCACAGAATTCTACCACAATTACCCACACTCATAACCTAAAATTTTTCGTTACCTTAAACTTGAATCATGCACCCATTAAGCCATAACTCCCTGACTATGGTCCCTGGTAACCTGTATTCTACTATATGTCTCTATGAATTTACCTATTCTATGTATTTCATGTAAGTGAGATCACACAATTTTCATCTATTTGTGTCTGGATTAATTTACTCAACATAATGTCTGCAAGGTTAATCCATGAAATCACATATATCAAAACTTCATTCCCTTTCATGGCTGAATAATATCTCAGTGTATATATATTCCACATTTTGTTTAACCATTCATATTTTGATGGACACTTGAGTTGCTTCCACATTTTGGCTATTGTGAATAATGCTACTATGGTGATTGTGGTATATATATCTATTTGAATCCCAGCTTTCTATTATTTTGGATAAATACCAAGAAGTGAGTTAGCTGGGTCATTTGAAAATTCTATGTTCAACTTTATAAGGAATTGCCAAACTGCCTTCCATAGATGCTGCACAGTTTTACAATCACAGCAGGAATAAGAGTTCCATATTCTCCACCTTTACCAATCTTTGATATTTTCAGTTTTTTAAAATAGCTAATGTATGTTTGAAGTGGTATCTCAGTGTGGTTTTTATTTTCATTTCCTTAAGGAACACTGGTTTTGAGCATTTTTTTCTTTTGTTTATTGGCCATTTGTGTATCTTTGAAATAATATATATTCCTGTTATTTGTCCATGTTTAAATTTGGTTATTTGTGTTTTTGTTGTTAAATTGTACCGGTTCTTTATATATTCTGGATATTAAAACTTTATCAAATATGGTGTTGGGGTATCCCAGAAAAACATGGTCTTAATGTTAATCTAATCCTATGGATGTGAACTAATTTTAATTAGTACCTTTTAAAAAATACTTTTTATTTAATTGGTTAAAAAATACTTTAGATTGCAGAAATGTTGCATAAAAAATATAGGGGATTCACATATGCCCCACTCCTTACCCCTCCCACTCTTTCCCAAATTAATAACATCCTTCATTAATGTAACATTTGTTACTATTGGTGAACACTTATTGGAACATTGCCACTAAGCATGGATTATATTTTATATTATAGGTTATATTCTGTCCCATACAATTTTATGTTATGACAATATATAATGGCCTGTATCCATCATTGCAACATCATTCAGGAAAATTCCAGTGTCCTGAAAATGCCACCATATTACTCCTGTTTTCCCCTTCCATAGCTTCAGAATCTCTGGTGACCACTGCCTCCACATCAATGATAAAAATTCTTCCATTGCTAGAATAACAATAATTCTATAGTAGAATAGCAGTAAGTCTACTTTAGTCCATCATTCATTCACCAATCTTGAGGATTCTGGCATGGTGATGCCCACTCTGCCTCTAATTGAGAGGGGGTTTATCCCATGGGGCAGATGGCTGGGACTAACTTCCTTGCACTTGGCGACTCTCTCTGTTCCTTGGGATGGGTGTTGTCCATCATTATCTCATTAATTGTCCTGGGTGAGTCCAATGAACTGGAGAATAGTTTTTGCAACTCTGCTGAGATTCAGGGTCCAACCGGTGCATAGACAGCCCAAAGATTTAAGTCTCTTAGACATACACCTATCAAGTGTAGTACTAACTATAGGTTCAAATAGAAGTTGCAGTAGAGTCATCTGGAGGGAAACCACAAATGAGTCTAACTATCACACTGGGGAGCATAAATTCCAAAGTAAGGCCCTCTGGCAGAACACCTAACTCCTTAGCTGTCTGACCTGCTTATACTGTCTGGATGTCTCCATAAGCCTCAGGAGTCCCACTATTTGAGGCAATATTTACTGTGGCAGTCAATGATATCCTGCTGAGATGTGCAAAATTGCAACATCTGGAATGACATGACTCACTTTGACTCTCTTATCCATAAAAACTCATTTGTATTTATCATTTACCCCTTTTGATCAAAGTCTTTTTCCTGGTCCATTGCTAGGGGATGCTAGGTAATAATCCCTCAGTGTCAGGGAGCTCATCCTTGGGAATCATGTCCAATACTGGGGAGAAGGTAATGCATTTATATGTTGAGTTTGGCTTAGAGAGGAGCCACACTTGAGCAACAAGGAGGCTCTCCGGAGGTAACTCTTAGGCAACATATAATACTAGGCTAAGTTTCACTTTCAAAAAAAAAAAAAAGACTCATAATTACAGTCATCAATACCAAGGGACCTTTGTAATTATCCATCCTCCTTCACTAGGCACTACCCTTGTACTTGGGGAATCCTTGCTGTCCCATTAGAGAATGTGGCAGAGCTCCCCAGGATGGGAATTTGATATTCTTTTGATTATCATGTGGATCTTCATCCACCATGACAATGCCCCATGAACACTTGAACACATTTATGTGCCTTTGTGGTATGCCTCAGGTGAATTTCCTCCCATGCATCACCCATCACTAACACCCTAAACCAATGATCCTCTCCTGCCACAGTTGTAACCCTTCTGTGATTCAAAAGTTCTTCAAAAATGAAACAAACAAATAACCAAATAAAATTAATAAGAAAATGAAATAATCTTAGACTGATTGTCTAAGAGGGTGTGGTTTATCTTCCAAATCTTTTTGCCTAATTTGGTTCTCTGTCCATTACTGATTTCCAGTATCATTCCACATTCCACTGTGATCAGAGAAATTACTTTGTAAAATTTTAATAATTCTGAATTCATTGAGAATTGTTCTTGCATGTCATCTATCCTGGAGAATGACCAAGTGCCCTCCAGAGGAATGTATATCTGGCAATGTATGTGTGTAATGTTCATCATACATATATTAGGTCCAGATCCTCTAATGTATTATTCAAGATTTCTATTTCTTTATTGATTTTCTGTCGTGATAATCTTTCTAATGGTGATAATGTGCATTAAAGTCCCCTACTATAAATTTATAGACATCTATTTTTCCACTTATTTTTTTCAATATTTGCCACATGTATTTTGCGGTGTCTTGGTTAGGTGCCTATTTAGAAATGTTCTTTTTTCTTGATAGATTATCACTTTTATTAATATATAGTGCCCTTCCTTGTCTCTTACAATAGTTTTGCTTTTAAAATCTATTTTGTCCACTATTAGTATAGCTACTACTGCTCTTTTTTGGTTATTGTTTGCATATAAAATTGTTTTCTACCCATTCACTCACAACCTCCTTGCATCCATGGGTCTAAGGTGAGTTTCTTGCAGACAGTATATAGATAGGTCATATTTCCTTATCTATTCTGCCAATCTGTGTCTCTTTATTGGAAAGTTTAATCCATTAACATTCAAAGTTATTATTATCCAGGAATTAATTACATTAGCCTTTTTTCTTTAGGTTTATGTATTTCACATGTTGTTTTTATTTCACTTTTTATCTTTTTTGTTATTCTTACCAATAATTTTCTTTCAAAGACTCTCCTCCAACCCTCTCACTCCTAGTTTTTCTTTTCAACCTGCAGAACTCCCGTTAGTATTTATTGAAATGCAGGTTACTTGGTGACAAATTCTAGTAATTTCTTTTTATTGGTGAGTATTTTGAACTCTCCCTTATTTTTTAATGTCAGCATTGATGGATACAGAATTCTTGACTGACAGTTGTTTGTTTGTTTTTTTTTTTTTTCATTAGCACCTTAACTTTGTCATAACACTACCTTCTTGCCTACATGGTTTCAGAATAGAAGTCAGCACTTAATCTTATTGAGCTTCTCTTGAATGTGTTGGATCTCATTTCTTTTGCTGCTTTCATTACTCTTGCTTTGTCTGGAGCATTGAACAATTTGACAAGTATATGTCTTGAGGTAGGCCTAAAATTTATACTGATTGAGTGTGCTGCACTTCCTTGACATGTATGTCTATGTCCCCCCAAAGAGGTGGGAAATTTTCAGCCATCATTTTCTCCAACACTCTTTCTGTCCGTAAAAGGGCATCTCCCTCTGGGATGCCTATTATGCTAATGTTTCTGTGTTTTGTGTTGTCATTCAAATTTCTAAGTCTCTGCTGGATTTTTTCTATCTTTTTATCTAATAATCTATCATATATCTAATATATCTAATATATGTCTGAATTCAGATACACTGTCTTCCACATCACCGATTCTCTTCTCTACCTGTCCAAGTCTGCTCTTATGTGCTTCCAGTGTATTTTTTATTTCTGGCATTGTGCCACTCATCACCATCATATCCATTATCTTTATATGTATGTTTACCATTTCTTTGGTATATTCTCCCATTGTCTTCTTAATATCCTTAATCTCTTCATTCACTTCATTAAGTTAATTCATAATCCTTGTTTGGAAACCTCTAATTAGTTCTTCCATGCTCTTCAGCTCCAACTGTTTTATAATTTGATTTTTTTTTATGGGGCCACATCTTCCTATTTCTTAGTATGGCTTGTAATTTTGTGTTCGTTTCTAGGCATATGCATATCTTGATGTGTTTTTTCAGTTGGTTACCTTCTTCTTCTATTCTAGGATTTTATTTTGTTATTTTTTTTATGTGTATGTTAAGTTTTCCCTTTGACACTTTCTTCCTCTTATTCTATTTCCTTGCAGTAGTCTAAGTTCCCTTGAAAAAAAATAGAACCAGAGTAAAGGAAAGAGATAAGAAGAGAAAAATAAATAAATAATGATAATCAAAAAGTAGAAGAGGAACAGTACAAAACTTAGGAGAATAACTAATTAACATGATAAAAAATTATGAGAACTACAAAAGAATAAGAACAAAAAAGTTGAATTGAAAGAATGAAACAAGAAAAAAAATTCAGAAAAATATATAGAAAGAATTAAAATCCTAGAATAATGAGAAGAGAGGAAAGGAAGACAGAAAAAAAAAGAGAAATAAAATTTTTGAAGGCCAAAAACAAAGACGTGGAATGAAAGAAAGACAACAGAGACAGAAAATTAAAAAATGAAACAAAGAAAAGAAATAAAGTAGGAAGAAAAATAAGTTTAAAAAAAGGGGAAAAAAGGGGGGGGGGAAGCACACCAAACAAGAAACAAAACAGCAACTAAAAAAAAAATACAATGCAAGGAACAACAGCCTTCTCTCTTAGGCCTTAAGGAGTTTCTCTGACTGCTCGTGTTCATTAATCAATCCCCTTGCAGTCTGCCCTCCTTAGGTGATGTACTGGATTTTAGTGAGGAAAATAAATGGAAAAAAGGAACTTTTAAAAATAAAAAATAACATTTAAGACCCCCCCCCAAAAAAAAAAAATCTATGTGTTCTCTGTCACAAGTTATCAGCTGGGTGCCTGATAACCCAGTGGATCATTCTCTGGATCACTTCTCTAAGGAGACTCATAAGTTGAACCAGGACCTTGTATATGTAAGGCAGGAATTTTCCCACTGAGCTAAACTGGCTCCACAGGTTAATTAGGCTTGAGAAAAGCTTATCTGTCTCTATCTACCACCCCCCCAGCTTTCCTTCAGGCAGATTAGACTTTCAACAGTTTGCAAGAGCCCTTATGACTAGGCACTTGTCTCCACCCCCTCTCTAATCAGCCAGGGAGGCTGGTTGTGACAACCTACTTGAGTAGATGTGACCCCACCCCTCTCCCCATCAGGTTAAGATTCTTCTGAGATTCAAAGGGGGCTCAGCTGGCCAAAATCACGGCAAATAAATCACTTTCCACCCACCATCAGACCCCTCTTCCTCATATGGAGTGTTCCCTTTCACTCCATTGTCAGCAGCAAACCAGAGGCTACACAGAGGCTACTTGCCCTGAGGGCAGGGTATATGTGCCATTTCCAGCCACAAAGGTGAGCAACTCGCAATTTTCCTTTGACTTATTTATCTTTCCAGTTCCCTCATGGAAGATGCAGAGAAATTTCCTGTTCTATATATATCCAAAGCAACTCCCTCAAGTAAAGTCCTTGCCCTTTCTCCACTCATTTTTGTGAAAGAGTTGGGTTCTGTGTATGTACTTCTGTCATTTTCCCAGAAGTCCCAATTCATATCTTTTGTTAAGGCTAAGACAGTTAAGGTATGACACATGGCAATCAGGATGGGTTATAAACTAACATTGGGTCCTATAGAAGAAAATGATATTCAGGCAGAGAATAAAAAGGAACAACAGAGCAGCATGAAACTGAAATCAATGGAAATTGCAAGAGAAGGGAGATACCAGGAGATACGGTCACATGCCTTGACATAGGTCAAGCTAAGATCCAAAGAAGAGTATTCCTTCACTCTCTCAGGGCAACTGAAGGTGCTTTTAGCCTGCACAATAAATGAATAAAAAATATACTGAAGGCATATAACAGCACATTTGAGGAGGTAGAAGAAAGGATTGGTGATCTTGAAGACATGACCTCCGAAAGCAAATATATAAAATAAGAGATGGAAAAAAAAATGGGAAAAAAAATGAACAAGGTTTCAGGGAAATAAATGGCAGTAATATAATTGGAAATATATGTGTCATGGATGTTCCAGAAGGAGAAGAGAAGGGAAAAGAGGCAAAAGGAGTATTTGAAGAAATGACAGAAGAAAATTTCCAACCCTATTGAAGGATATAGATATCTCTCTACAAGGAACACAATGTACTACCAACTGAATATATGAATAGATCAACTCTGAGCCACTTACTAATCAGAATGTCAAATGCCAAATATAAACAGAGGATTCTGAGAGCAGCCAGAGAAAAGCAATTCATAACAAAGAACGGGTTCCCCATAAGATTGTTATGATGATTTTCCATCCAAAACCATGGAGGTAAGAAGGCAATGGAATGAGATATTTAAGATACTGCAATAGAAAAGCTGCAAGCTAAGAATCTTATACTTGGCTAAATTGTATTTCAAAAATGATGGTGAGTTTAGAATAGTAACAAACTGAGAGAATTTGTAATTAACAGAATGGTTTTGCAGGAAATAATAAAGGAAGTGCTAAAGCCAGAAAAGAAAAGACTGGATAGAGAGGCTTGGAAGAAGGCCTAGAAATGAAAAGATATCAGTAAAATTATCTAAAAGTATAAAAGGAATGGTGAAAATAAAATATGATAGATAAAACCCAAAGGTCAAAATGGGTGAAATAAGAATGGCCTTTACATTAATAACAATGAATATCAATGGATTAAACTCAACAGTCAAAAGATACAGCCTGGTAGAAAGGATAAGAAAATATGAGCCATCTATATGTTGTCTAGAGGAGACTCACCTTAGACCCTGGGATATCAATAGATTCAAAGTGAAAGGTTGGAAAAAGACATTCCACACATGCAGCAACCAAAAACAAAAAAACAAAAACAGAAAGCCCTGGAGAATCTATATTTATATAGAATGAAATTGACTTTAAAAGCAAAACTATTAGAGAAATGGAAGAATATTACATATTAATTCAAGGGGAAAATCACCAGGATAAAAAATAATAATCATAAATGTATATGCATCTTACGAAGATGCTCCAAATTAAATGAGGGTAACACTAGCAAAACTGAAGGGAGAAATCAATGTCTCTACAATAATAGTTGGAGACATCAATAAAACTTTCTAAGCATTGGATAGAACATCTTGGCTGAAGATCAATAAATAAAGACAGTTTCAATAATATGATAAATGAACTAAACTTATATACATAGAACATCACACCCCAAAATGGAAGGATATACATTATTTTGAGTATGCATGGAACTTTCTTCAAGCCAGAATATATGTTGGGTCACAAAGCTGGTCTCAATAAATTCAACAGCATTGAAATTATACAAATCACTTTCCCTGATCATAATGGAATAAAGTTGGAAATTAACAAGAGACAGAAAAATTCACAAATGTATGGAGATTAAACAAGACACTGTTAAATGATCAGTGGGTCAAAGAATAAACATGTTGAGAAGAATGAAAATGAGAACACAACATATCAGAAACTATGGGATGCAATGAAGGCAGTGCTGAGTGGTAAATATATGTGTCCAATGATAACATTAAGAAGAAGGAAGAGCTAAAATCAGTGACCTAACTACAAAGCTGAAGGAACTAGTAAAAGAACAATGAAGTATTCCCAAAGCAAGTATGTGGAATGAAAAAACAAAGATCAAAGCAAAATAAATGAAATGGAGAACAAAATAAACAATAGAAATATGCCAGATGTACACTATGGGCCATAGTTAGTAGTAATATTCTGATGCTATCTCAAATGATGTAACAAATGTTCCACGGCAGTGTGGTTTGTTGGCGAAGGGATGTTATATGGGAATTCCACAAATGCATGATTGTTTTATAAGCTCATAACTTCTGTAATAAAAATATATTTTATAAAAATAATAAAATAAATGAGGGATAAAAAAATCAGTTCTCTAGATGATGGGATTATTTCTGAATGCTTTATTTTATTCCATTGTTCTATGTTTATGTCATTACTTAACTGTTTTGGTTACTATAGCTGTGTAGTGGCTCTTGAAATTTGGAATTATGGTCAGCTCACTTATGATCCCCCATGACAGACAAATTTTAAATTTAATCTGCATTTCTGTGGATAGTAACTCATGGAAATTAGATTTTTATAAAATGTTGTACTTAGGTCATATGTAACCCTATTGAATCAGTGTTGGCCTCAATACATAGTACAAGAACTTGCAAAAGAAATTTGGATGCAGATGGAGAAAGTAACAACTGGGAGAAGACAGAAGGTAGAGGCCAATGAAAACTGGAAAACCAGATGCAAGGAGAGAGACATTACTATGTGACAGAAGGCAGAGATGTAAACCAACAGACCCCAACAATTGTAGATAAGCCACAGACAGTTTGCTTTAGACTGGGGAGACAGCATTGCCTTCCCAATGCCTTGACTTGGGGCTTCCAATTTCTGAAATTATGAGGCAGCATATTCTTGTTGTTTAAGCCCACTCATTCTGTGGTATTCCTGATAGCTGCCTTATATAATGTGTGAAATTTTTGTACTTTTTCAATATAATTTTGCTATTTAAAGACATTTGAAATTCCATATATATTTAAGGAATGACTTTCCATTTCTTTAAAAAATCAGTTGGTCATAGGCATTGTTTAACTAGTTTCTGGGTCATGCAGGCAGCTAAGTGCTTTGGGCTGTATTACATTTACGGAGGTGATGCCCAGGCCTTGGGTGCCCACTGTCCACTCCCATGCTAGAGCTGGCATTTACCATAGGACACACATTGTATTCACATTCCACTACAACAGTGTAACACACAACAGAATAATGAGTCCTCCAACAAAAGCTAGTAGACCTATGAAGACATGTCATGAGAGCCAGGAAATGGAATTAAATTGGTCAGATAGGGGGTCAATAGATAATTTATCAATGTGCTGTATATGTTCTTGCATATGATTTAAAGCTTGTGAAATGTTATGTGAGTGATCAGGAATCTAAAAACAAGGTCCATAATAATGGTTGGGAGTGGTATGTAGCAAAGTACCTTTCATCTCTGCCATAAAACTTAGGCATCATGTCCCACAAATTTGGCAGTATAAAATAGCATGCTTCATGCCCAAGTCCTGCAAAACACCCTGTAACTCTTCCATAGATTGCAAATGGAAGTGGTGAGAGGTATATCTCCTTTCTTAGGCCGGGCAGCTTTGCATTTGGCAACTAACCAAACTAGAAGCAATGCATTTTTTGCTTTATTGGGAGTGGTATACAGACACTAGTACAGAGAAGAATGAGTGGTAATAGAGGTTACTTTGCTCATCTCCACTCCAGATAGTACAACTCCTTCTGCTCCAGTGTCCCATAAACTTTGAAGCCAATTAAGCAGTGACTTTAGATTTTTGCCTGTACCTCTGCCCTAAATAAACCTACCTCGGCAGTGTTATAATCTTTCATAATCACACGCAATGCAATTTTTCCTCTGAGGGTTGGAACTGCTGGGCCCTGAGAGACTGATCCCATAATGCCTGCCACTTTTGTTTTATTATGGGCTGCATCCTTGTTGTCTCCTCATCTTCCACCTCCCACTCCTCTTCCTTTCCTTCATCTGAGTAAGAGTCCTTTGGTTCCATGCCATAGGACCTGTACCTGAGGCAACCTGTGGTGTGTAGACTGAGCATGCATGTATGCATATTAAGGTTTCTAACTGATAATCAAACTAGGGATCAGATAAAGAAACTTTCATCTCTGCCTGTGCTTGTGCATAGACTTTCACTACCAGTTCTGCTTGGATAGCCACATGCGGGTTCCTAGCAAGGGCCATGCTATGGCCATGGCTATGTGGTGGTCTCCCCTTTACTTATTTCAATGCAGCTGCTCTGCTACATGCTGTAGAACAGCCAATATGCCTACCAACATCTTCAGGGAGTTCCCATTATTCTCTTGGTGGCCTACACTCATTCAGGAGAAAGGCAATATGTATATATTAACTGATGTATATATTGACTCATTTGCTGAATTAGTTATTAGATTTTGGTGGTGAGGATTCTTCAGAATTGTCTATATGGGTTCATGTCATTTGTAATCAGGGAAAATTGTACTATTTCCTTTGTAATTTGGATGCTTTTATTTTTTTCTTGTCAAATTCCTCTGACTAGAATACACATTTCAATTATGAATAATACTTGTGACAGTGTTCATCCTTATATTGCCCTTGAATATGATGTTAGCTGTGGAATTTTCATATATGACTGTATTAGGTGGGGTTCTCTAGGGAAACACAATCAAAGGAGATATCTGTCAATAATATGAGATTTTATAAGAATCTCTCACGTGACCATGGGGATGCACAAGTCCAGGTTCTGCAGGCAGGCTGCAAATCAGGTCCTCCAATGAAAGTCCAATGAAGGTCCTGGTGAGTTTCCGGGAGACATTAGCTGTCCAAAGAAAAAAACCAGGAAATTCTCTCTGAATGCCGAAATTACTTCCCCTTTTAAGGCATTCAGCTGATTGTATAAAGAGTCACTCATTTCTGATGTAGATGTAATCAGCTATCTATGCAGTAAACTCACTGATGACTAAAGTCCATAAATGTCCTTGTACTACAATTTGCCAAGTGTTTGCTTGATCAAACAACTGGGCACAATTACCTGGCTGAGATAACATATTAGCCTAAACATCACAATGACCTTTATCATTTGAGTTAATTTCTTAATATTCTAAGACTTTTCAGTGTTTTTATAAGAAGAGTGCTGGATTTATCAAAAAAAAAAATTTCTGAATCAATTTAGATGGTTATGTTTTAATTTTTTTTTTGAGTTTTTACTTCATTTTATTGATGAGGTACATTGTATTAATTGATTTTCTTAATATTGAGCCACTATTGAATACTTGGAATAAATGTCACTTGATCATGCTGTATAATTCCTTTAAAATGCTCTTGAATTTTGTTTGTTAGTTCTGTGAGTATTCATTTATAAATATTCATATTTTTGTGTTATCTTTATCTTGCTTTTGTATTGGTGTGATGCTACTCACTAGAATAAGTTAGGAATTGTTTAATATGCCAAAGAGTGCCAATGCAAAGTACCAGAAATTGGTTGCCTTTTATAAGAAGGAGATATTTGGGGCAAAACCATACATTTCCAAGGCTGTTAAAAGAACAATCTGAGTTACAACCAGAGACCAGCTCACTAATGTAAGCTATCGCATTTTGAAGGAAGATGCCCACAAATCTCTGCCAAGGTTTCCACTAAGCTGAGGGCAATCATGCGTCGAACTTGTCTCTTTCCAGGCCTCATATACAAGTCTTGGCTGCTTCACCCTCTTTCTGAGTTCAGCTGTATGTTATCAGGTATATAGCAGGCCTCATCTCCTCTTGAACTAGTCCTTAGACCCAGAGTCTTGGGGGTTTCTTGCTTATGTGATCATCAGGTTCTCTCTCACATGGAAGGATTAAATATGTCAGTTCCTTTTCCTGTGTCTGTGTCTCTCTACATTTCTGTTTATATCAGACCTAGCAATGGGGAGGAAACTCAACCTGAGTCACAAATCACTGACATAATTCAACCAGTAGCCCTAAAGGGATCTTATCAAGTAATTTAATCAAAGGGCCTTCAACCAAATTTAATGCAATCAAATGGTATCCCACCCACAGGAACAGATTAGTTTAGAAACAAATGCTTTCCTTTTTTGGGGATTCATACTCAAACTGCCACAGAAGTATTCCATCTGATTCAATTTTGTGGAGGATTATTGTTTTTGGACTGTTGGTGCAATTCACCAGTGAGTCTACGTGGGCTTGTACATTTACAGATTTGGAGATTTTCTTGTTGGGATATTTTGATTACTGATTTGATCTCTATCAGTAGAGATCTTCTATTTCTTCTTGAGTCAGGGTAGGTAGTTGTATTTGTCTGCCAAAGGGGTGCTGATGGAAAGTACCAAGAATCTGTTGGCTTTTATAAATGATATTTATTTAGAATAAAAGCTTACAGTCCCAAGGTTGTGGAAAGTTCAACTCAAGGTTCCAGATGAGGTGCTTTCTCAAGAAAGTCTCCTGCCACATGTTGAAGCAAGATGGCAAGCAATTTCTGCCTGGTGTCTCTTTCCTGGGATTCCTCTTCCTCTTATGGCTCCATGGGGGTCAGCTCTAAGCCATCTCCATGGAGTATATCTCTACAAATGGGTCATCTCTCTCCAGTGCCCCAGGATCCGAAATGACACAACTCTCTCTCTTCCTGCATGTCTTCTTGAATGAGCATCTATTTATATCAGCCCAAGAGAGCAGGGACTCAACCTGAGTTACACCTATCTGACATAGCCCAATCTGAAGTTCTGAACAGGTTTTATCAAGTAAACTTAATCAGAGGCCTCTCAACTAAATCCAATGTAAGAAAAAAGATGTCACACCCAGAAGAATAGATTAGTTTACAAATGTATTGTTACTTTTTGGGGGATTCATAAAATAATGTTAATTTTCATAAAATAATGTTAATATTATTGATCTTTACAAAGTATCATCTTTTGGCTTCATTGATGTCCTTGATTGTGTTTTATTCTCTATTTCAGTCATTTCCACTATAATTGTTTTTATGTCCTTTAACTGCTTTCTTTGGGTTTATTATGTTGTTCTGTTTTTTGTATCTCAAATTGTGAGTTTGGATCTCCTCTTTTAAATATTTCCCCCTTTTTGTTGTAAGAATTCTGTGCTACAAATCTTTCTCTCAGCACTGCTTTCGCTGCATCTCTAAGATATGTTATGTTTTATTTTTGTTCATTCACCTCAAGATATTTCCTAATTGTCTTTGTTATTTCTTCCTTGCCTATGGATTGTTTAAAGAGTGTACCTTCTAATTTTCATGTACTGGTGAATTTTCCAATTATACTTCTGGTATTGATATCTTGCATCATTTCAATGTTGTTAGAGAAGATTTTTTGTGTGGTTTCAAATTTGTTAAGTTTATTAAGCCTATTTTGTGAACTAATTTATGGTCTATTTTGTAGAATGACCTGTGCGCACTAAAGAAGAATGTGTATTCTGTTCTTATTCATTGAAGTGTTCTTCATATATCTCTTAGCTCTAGATTGCTTATAGTATCACTATCATCTTCCAAATTCTTATTTATCTTCTATCTATAGTCTTACCATTTTTAAACATTTGTATTAATGTTTATTAATAGATCATGGAACCATCTATTTCTGCTTCCAAAAGTGTCAAAATATGTTTCATTATTGTGGGTTTCTGCTGTTTCAGTGCATATATACTTATAATCTTTATGTTTTCTTGATGACACTTGATAAATATATAATTGTATACATCTGTCCCTTTTAATAGTTTTGGACTTCAAAACTACTTGATCTATTAGTATAGCTACTCTAGTTTTCTTTTTATTACTATTTTCATGGAATTTTTTCCCACCCTTTTAATTTGAACCAAGCTGTGTCTATACAGTTTAAAATTGTATTTAATATTATTTGTTAAGTATTATGCACGTTGACCAATGGTAAAAAACACATTGAAAAATCCACAATTTCAAGAATTTTCAACTGACAGGTGCAACCTAACTAACTTCTTTGTAGGAGTGTGCACCAGTTGATGAATGGGCATGTTTGAGGCATCAGAAGGAAAAACTGTTTCTCAAGTCAGATTAGGAAGTATCAACAAATTCGTCAAAACAGCATATATATTGTTTTATTCAGCCACAAAAGATTCATGCAACTTATATTATTATATTAATATGTTGCCATTTTTATATTAAAAGAAATAGGAGAAAATAAATTTAAAATCATTGCTGAGATAAGTAAATTTTTATAATTTTATTAATGGCCCAAAGCTTCCTTCCTCTATGTACAACTAGATGAAATCCATTCTTGTTAGTCTTTCACTAGTTCATGATAATGAAATCTATTTGCATGTAGAATAAGAAGCAACTGGTACAAGGAAACTGTTTACATGGCAGAATTTTAGTAGACAAGATGCTCCTGTGGATCAAAGGAATTCCAAAACAATGTACTATATATTTTATGAATTTTTGAATATACAATTATTTAATTCAAGAAAAATCCAGAGTTTAGATTCCAGATGTGTCAGTTGTTTCGCTGCATCTTCCTTAGTAAGTTCCTGAAATTTGAAATTTAGTTTCCTCAACTAAATCAGACAAATAATTCTACATCCAGAGTGTTATTTTGAAAATGAAATCATATGAAAACTGGAAAGAATTTAATGTAATACTAAATTTTGTAGAAAATTTTGATCATGAATTACCTACCTACAAAGATTTTAATATGTCATAGCTTTTGTTATGAGAATTTTTGTGGGGTTTTATAAATATTTTTGACTAATCTTATTCATAAAGAAACAAAATTCTAAAGGATGAAAAAGAACACTTCAATATTTGATCTTTGAATAAATTATATATAGTGATAGAAATATGTTATAGAAAAAGTCTATGAGAAAATTGAAGAAAATCTGGAAAATATATTGAATTACTAAATAAAATGGCGTTATCCTAGTCATTTCTGAGATCTTTGTTTCTGGTGTTCTAGACTAAATTTCATATTAAATATAACAAAACATTTCCAGTATTCCAAATGAAAACCTTTCACATTTAAATAATTAATTAAAATTTCCTTTTAAATGTACCTCTACATAATCTGGAAATGCAGTTTTAATTTTGCTGCTATTCAGTATATATTTAAGAAAGTATGTTTTCTTCATGTTCCTATATGTATTATTTTTATTTAAACTTAAGCAATTGTTGTTAGATATATTTTTGCCAGTGATTTGTATTCTTTTAATTTAGGTTTATGTTTTAATGTAGAAATACATATTTTCATTTTCTTAAATGATTTTTGAAATATTAAAGTTCAAACACTTTTATACAATTAAATTTTTATGAATCTTAGATATTTATCACTGTTTATTAATTTATTCAAATAATTAAAATCTTTTATTTTTTACCTCCTGAATTGCTATAAAATTTTATACTTCCATGTAATATCAATATAATGTATTAATGTTTATTTTGCACTGTACTCTATGTTGTCTAGAATCTATACTTATTACTATTTGTTTCATTTACAATTATCTCTTTGATAAACATTTATTTGTTAATACTATACTTTCTATATTACTCACTCTTCTTATATATGCATTGTGTCTTTTCTTACACTTATAGGCCCTTTATATTTTCGGCTTAATTTCCTGAACTGTGCTGGGCTTTCTTTCATTTATACATATTTCTATAACTTAGAAAATGTATCCTTTTGGTTTTTGTTGGCAATGATGGTCAACAATTTCTCTAACTTTACTGAAAGTAATAAGATCAGGAGTTGCTTAGTCCTTAATTAAATTCAGACTACTCTTCTCTTATAATATATTTTTGAAATCATTTATGATGTTATTGAATAAATGCAATATAAACTTTGGGCATTGTGAAAACACTATTTACATCGTCTCTCTACTTTCTCTATTCATATCAGTACATATCATGTTTTATGTAAGACATGGTCTGAAGTACTTTTAAGACAGAATCCTTTTGTTCATGGTGGTATGTCAATATTCTATGTATTGTAAATCTTGAGCTATTTAAAAATGATTAAATAAGACTGAAATGATCATGACAAAATATGTACAATAGATCTGTATATATATGACTAATGCTATAAAATTGTTAAAAATATATTTTATTTACTCAGCACCTACTTAGTACCAGACAATATTCAAAGGGCTTTAGGCAAATAATTAACATAGATTATCTGAACAAGAGATCTCTCAGGTAGCTAATTGCAACATATAAAATTTGATCTCAAGTAATGAGAAGCCATCTCCTACTTGTTCAGGCAAAGACTTAAGTGAAATCCTGGAATTTTCCCCATATTGCATACCTGAAATCTACTCTATCAGCATATTATATTGATTCTATGTGCAGAATATATTTGGACTGTGACTAATACTCTGTCCCTGCTCTGTTACCACCCTACACCAAAAGAACTATCATCTCAGTCCTTATATTTTTGCCTCAGCTTTCTAGATTATCTTCCTCTTCTGCCTTATCTCCTTTGAGCCTCATATCAATGTAGAAGCCTGTGATACTGCTAAAATGTAGGTTATATCATGTCACTTCTCTTCAAAAAACCTACAAGACTTTCTGTAAACTTAAGAGTAAATATGAAAAATAAAAGAAATTAAAAAAGCGTAAATATGAAAAAATTTCCAAAAGCCAACATTTCCAACCTCATCTTGCCCCTCCTCCTTACTTCTATGAAATCATCACATTTATCATTGTGCCCATCACATTCATTTTGGAGCAGCCACACTAACCCACTCACCTTGTTTCATCATCATTAAAACTATTCATATTAGTTCAAGATGCTGCATAGAATAATTCGAATTTTTCTTCTCCCCCAATTTCCCTTTCACAAGATAACTGACTGGGTCTTTTCTCATTCTCTTCCTCATTAAACCATCCCTTACCACCCTACTTAAAATTGCACCTGCCCAGCTGCCCCTTTCCTCATCAATGCTGCGTTTGTTTTCTATAGCAGTTATCCTTATCAAACACTGTGTATATTTTGATTATGCCTTTTGTTAGTTCTTGTTTTCCCATTATTGAAACTTCAATGCATGCATGATTTTTACCAATAATTCATCCCTAGCACCCTGCAGAGGGCCTCAACAAATTTATTTCTATGGCTGAATTTTACAGATGATGAAACTGAGACACAGCAAGTTTTATTTCATGTTTATGGTCAGACAACATGTTAAAGGTCAAGCTCAAATTTGAATCAGACTGAATTTAGAGCTCACATTCTTAATCACAAATTTATATATGACATCATATCAGTCCCTAAATTATTGCCACAACTTTCTGGATTGCTTTCTGCTTCTGCCTTATCCCCTTTGAGTCTCATCTCAATGTAAAGGGGAGTGATACTGCTACACATCAGTTTTATCTTGTCACTTCACATCACAAACCTACAATTTAATATAATCACAAATTTATACATGACATATTTTCTCCAAAATTATACTACTCATCAGAATTGAAAACATATAATATATTACTTTATTTTATTAAAAAGTATTAACAAATACAGAGGTTTTTGAAAGGGGTATGTTGCTGGCTGATTTCATTAGAACTGCTAATAGAAGACAGCGTAATTTTGGAGACAGCTGCTAAATGTTCTCAAATATACATGCAGAGAACTATTTTTGAAAGAAAGTACTCTTTAAAAGAAAGTGATTTATCAGGTGATGTGATTGGGCTGGGGAGAGAATCTTTATTAGTCAGATAAAGTCTGTTTGGTGTAAAAAAGTATTTCAGAAACAGAGTGATCCAACAAAGGAAAAAGTATTGTCCTGGTGTGCGACCATGCAGTCCTTAGCTGACTTGGCTTTGTGGATTGTTTTTTCCCTTGAGATAATCCTGGGACACAGATTTCTCTTATGTTGTTGCTCTGCTATCTCCCAATATGTTGTCCACTTCTGCAGGGCTGTAGAGGTGTCACATAGCCCTCTACCCACATTTCAGTCTGAAGGAAAGGTAAGAGTTTCACATTTTAAAAACAAGTTAAGATTTTTTGTCATTTGGAAGATTTTTAAGGAAAAATTCAATTTCTTTAAGGGAAATAAGTCCAAAGAGATCATCCATTTCAACAGAATGTCAAATACATATGAAATTATACATTTCGTCTAAATTATCAAGTTTAACAAATAAAAGTTTTTATGACATTTCGTTACATCATTTTAATATTTGTCTGTTACTATGGTGATTTCTTTGCCTTAAACCCGTATATTTGTAATTTTTATTTTCTGTCTTTTTAATGGTTGCTCTTGGGATAATTTTATGCATATTTAATTTACCACAATCTACCTAATATAATATACCACATAACATATAACATTAGAACTGTAAAGTAGAAGAGATTCTTAGTTATCTTTCCTATTTCATTATATTTGCCATAAATTGTACATTTCTATATGGTTTAAACCCAGCAATTAATCAATGTAGTTTTGCTTTATGCAGTTATTTGTAAAGCCATTAAAATTTTAAAAATCAAATATTTGACAGGTTTACATTTTTTTTCATTTTCATTTTCAGTTGTGTCTAATTTTAGTATCCCTCTATTTTCATGGTCCGGCTTGAATAATTTTTAAAAGCAAGACTGTCATCAAAAATTATTTCTCTCTGTGTGTAAGTGTGTATGTTAATATTCTGAGAATCTTAATTTTGTTCTAATTTTTAAAAAGTTGGTTTCAATGGGTATTGGATGAGTTATCTTTCTTTACTTTAAGTATATCTTTACATTTTCTTCTGGCTTGGAACATAATCGATGGCATGTCTCTTATAAGAATTCGATCTTTCCTACTATATGAGATATATACTTTGTTGTGTCTGTCTTTGCAATTGTGTACTTATAATTGTTTCTCAACAGTGATTATGATGAATCTAGATGCGTTTTATGGTTGATTGAGCTTTTTTTTCTCTTTTACCTTTCTGGGATTTCATTTATATTTGTGGTCCAATGAGTTGATGTCTTTTTTTTTTTTTGGAAAATTCTTGGCCATTTCTTCCCTAAATATTTTTCTCCTCTATTCCCTCTGTAATCTTGTTATAAAGCTCTAACTACAGATATATTAAATTGTTTTATACTATCCCACAGGTCTTGGAAGATTGTTTTCCCATTCTAGTTATTTTCTTTTTTAAATATTTTTTCAGTTTGATTATTGCCTATTAGTTTATCTTCATGCTTACTCATTCTTTCCTCAGATATAATGACACTACTGATGAACCTGTTGAAGGAATACTTTGTTTCTGATATTTTGTTTGTGTGCTTTTAAAATGTTTATTTCTAGCATTTCATTGGAGCCTAACTTATAGTGCCCTCTTTCTGATGAAATTTCTCATGTATCTATGCATGCTGTTTATTCCCTCCACTAGATCTTTTAAGCAAGTAAAAGTCAATGATCTTTAGCCAATCCCACTAGGAACATCTGTTGTTCAAAAGTTGGCTTTAATTTTCAATTCAATGATGATGAACACATGTGATTGTTAATTTATTTCAATAAATCTGCAAACAACAATACTCTAAGTGTAATACCTTGAATGGAAATTAATTTCTTTTTTTTTTTTCTTCAGAGTACTCCTTACGTATACTATCAGAGATTTTTGAAAGGATAAAAAGCATATGGATTCTCAAGAATTTAGATTTCCAAAACCAATGAAATGAGCAATTATTTGGCTATTAAAGGAAAATATGATGCTAAGTATTTAATAAAGAAATTTTGAAGAAATATAAACTGTCATACAAATTTTCAAATCATGCATCATGTAACTTACAAATAAATATCTTGATGAGTTTTGTTCAGAAAACCCAAGAAATTCCAATATAACTGGATAAGTTTAGAGGTTAGCTCCTGTAATACTACAACACAGCTGGCAAAGTTAATTAGCTCTATAGCTGTAAGCAGAATAACACTGTTGCATGATAGGCAACTGAAAACTGAGAAAGATTTTATAAACCCCAGGAAAAAACACATGCATTTTCCAGAACACGATATATTTGACAAAGATCACATTATGTCTGTAAGAGAAAAACAGGAGCATTCAACATATACTCCTAGTTTGAGTATGTATACTAGATTATTGTAAATGAGCAAAATGAAACTCACAAAAGATGTTAACTGTGAATATTCTTGCTGTCCTGATTTTGCTAAACATTCACTATATTATAAACCATGCATGTGCCCCCAGACCTAGTTTTTCTCCCTAGTTCTGATTTTTTGGAATGCTGTTGTTAAACTAAGCCTGATTTATTATATGACCATCCTGTATGGGAAATGACTTTAATTTGGTCAACCTTAAGAGATATAACAGGGAGACAGATGTAGCTTGGGTGGTTGGGCATCCATCTCCCATATGGAGGGCCCTGGGTTCGATCCCCCAGACCTCCCAGTAAAAATTTAAAAAAATAAAATATAGGCGGTGCATGGCCCAGCAGGCCCCATATGTGGGAGCACCAACAGGCCCTGCACAGGTGAGCCACCAGGCCCTGTCTGCGGGTGTGCTGCCAGGCCCTGTGTACAGGTTAGCTGCCAGGCCCTGAAAGTCACGCAGCAGAATGATGATGTAACAGGAAAGTGACACAAGGAAGAGCCAAGATGAGATGTGCTGAAAAACCAGGAACTAAGGAGGTGAAGGTGGTAGGACACCTCTCTCCCACATCTGAGGTTCCAAGCATCGAATCTAGTGAAGACAGGAGGAGAAGGATGAAAAGAGAGGGCAGGAAATGGGCACAGAGTTACCCAGCAAATGGACACAGAAACAGCAAAAATGGGGGTTGGGGATAAAAATGGATATAAGTAAATAAATCTTTTTAAAAAAATGTATGGGGAAGAAGATACGGACTATAGTTTGTAGTAATACTTTGATGATGCTATTTCATGATTTGTTAACAAATGTTTCACAACAATGCAGGGTGTTTGTGTGGGGGGGTGATGTGTGGGAGCCCTGTATGATGTTACGCATGTTTGTTTTGTAAGTTCACAATGTTTACTGAACACTTATAGTTTATGTATGTTCATGTCTGAATGATATACTTCAAAAAATTGTTTTAAAAAAAGATAAGTACACTGCTGTTTGTATTAAGAGAGTTATAAAAACAAACAAAAAGTGCATTTTGTTTAAATATATGAACTCAGTCTTTAGCAGTCAAGAGACACATATCTCAGTGGCATGTTGTCACTGGGCAGGCTCTGGATGGCGTAGACTGTGGCCTGGTGCTGCAGGATGGCTCTGGGAGGGACAGGAAAGCTGCCTACCACCTTGGCAGGGCACCACCTTCTCCTTCACAGACTTAGAATGGTGCTTCACCAAGTCAGCCTACCTCAAGAGCTACACCCTTGGGATGCGGAAGTAGCACAGTGGTTGAGTGTCTGCTTCCCTCATACCTGGTTGTGGTTTCCATCTGTGGTGCCTCCTTAAAAAAAAGGAAAAAGAAGCTACACCCTTTATACAAAAATGCACCTCACCCCCAGCCCAGCAGCAGATTGAAGGAAGAAGCAATTACAAAAGAAGAGCAGGGAAGTACCAGCCACCCAAACCTCTAAAAACTGTGTAACTCAGACTCTATCAATGGAGGTGCCAGCTGTCCCCTGAGTGCTGAGGCTTACCAAAGAACCCACACTTCTCAGCTTGTCACCAGAAAAGCTCCAGCAATCTAGATGAACTGTTCCTGGTATTGGGCAGCCTTTAGGACAGTGCCTTGGGGATGCAGATGGAAGACATTCTTGACCTGCTTATAACCAAAGTGGGCAAGTTAGATGTTACTATAAAAAGCACAGAAAGGAAAGTTCTAAATCTTTAAAGATACCTTTAAAAAGAAGGCTTTCTACTTCTTTATGAGGAAAAGATTAGAAAGAACTTTTTTGTCACTGCAAAGAAGTTTCACTCATATTAATATGCAAATTAATAAATTTGCCTATGTTATAATAGCGTAGGCCTCCAGAGATTTTGTTATTATGAGGAAGTTTGTGTCACAATTTTGCTTAGGTAGGACACCACTTTGAGTTCTTTCAAGTGAATACTTAAGTGTTCAGGTTGATCATAGTAACCTGGGAGGCTGGCCTTTTGCATTTCTCACTTTGATATGTACATGGAAAGAGGTAGGCAGAATTCCAACCTTGGAATCACCAACTTGGTTTTCTTGTGTGTTGTATTTCTTTCATTACTTGGTCTTACACTGAGTCAGAACACTAAGGGACTGTGTGAGCCAGAAGCATGTGGTGGGGAGGGGTCTTTCCACACTTCTCTTTAGCAGTCAGCATCCCACCCCCACCCC
>JAKSZT010051399.1:432464-480044 GCA_026826555.1 Tolypeutes matacus
TCTCTACCCCTGGCAAAGGATCATTAGATTTGATAATGGATCAAGTAGGCACTCTTTGCTGTTTAATGGATGGATAACACCTTCTCCCATCTCACCTGTCCATCCCTGTCACATGTTTTAGAGGAGTTCAGACCTGCCCTGCAAGCAAGGAGGAGGGGAAATGTATAAGGAATTGTGTGAGCCATTCTTCCTGTGTGCTTTCATCCCTAACTCCCTGTTTCTGGTCAGAATTTGATTCCACAATTTGGTGGCCCTGAATAATTTTTCAGATTGGAATATGCTATAGATATGGCCATGCATTGGCCTCCTCCACCTCGTACTCCACGTTTCTGGGCTTCACCCTGCTGAAAAGGCCTTGGGTAGGGCAGTGAGTTTTCAGTATCTGGGGTCTCTTGACAAATCCCACACCTCACCCTCTTCTCCAAGGGGGTGATGCAACTCTTCCTTTTGTTCTCTGGCACCAGTTTGAGGACTGGATCTCCACAAATGCTGCTGACTTTGAATAGAGAGATTGGGTGAAAGAAAGGGAGAAAGTAAAGGAAGGGAAGAGGGAAGGAAGGGAGGGATGGAGGGAGGGAGGGAGCTGGCATGATCATTTTAACAGGCCCAGCTTGAGCTCTCCTTTTATTTTACAAAATGAGTCAGTTCAAAGGATTAATTAAAATAATTTCTATACTAAAATTAATTCCTTTGCAATGGTATTTTCAGGGAAATTGAAGCCTCAAAACCGTTGACTTTTTAAAAAACAAATTATTTAACATATTTTGAAGCTAGAATTTGATTAAGAGGGTCAGAAAATGATGTAAACTAAGAAAGCCTTTCACCTGAATCTGTGGCACTTAACTTTGTGGACTTTGCCTATTTGTGGTCACTCACTGCAGCCTATAAATAATAGTTCTTTCAGAGAAAAGAAACTTCTTTTTAGCGCAGCAGCAATGCATTTGTATTTATGAAGAAATCTCAAAAGTCCTCTTCTGATGCATGACCTTCTGAAAAATACTGACATTCTTCATCAGCAAAAAACTTTTTGTGTATATACATCATGGCCCATATCTTGGGGAATAACATCCCTGTCCTTGTGACAATCCCTGGATGTGAGAATGTGATCAAAGGCAATCCTCAGAGGCTGGCTTAACAGAGGAACTCCACTTTATTATTCCCTTAATAACTGAGAAAAGGAAAACTTTAAACCTACATCCAGTCCAAAGGAAATTATTCCTGAATGTTTCAGTGCAAAGGCTGTTCAAAAGCATGCAACCAGAATAAAGAGCAACCTTGGGTACATTTCCAATCATTCTGATGTTTTCCATTTTCTTTCCTCTCTGACACCTTTCATATATATCATAATAAAAGTGTCTCTTTATTACCATTAGGTATAGATTCATGGAGATTAGTTATTATAATTTATACCTAAACTTTTTCAAATTGTGAATAAGGGCCACAACCAAACCCTCTTCAACAGCCTTCCTGAAGAAAATTACTATTTTGTATGTGTGCTCATTTGTCCCTTTTAAAGTTTTTAACTTCATGATTATTTTATCTGTTACTATAGCTACTCTAGCTTCCTTTGATCAATATTTGCAAGGATTACTTTTCCATCCTTTATGTTGCTTTGATCCATTCTCTAGTGTCCTTTCCTTTCCATCTGAAAATCTCAGTGATGAACTCCCTCAGAAATTTTGTCTGAGAATATCTTAATCTCTCCCTCATTTTAAGACACTCTTGCCAGATATAAAATTCTGTGTTGAAATTGTTTTCTTCAGCACTTAATTATGTCATCCAACTGCCTTCATGACTCCATGGTTTTTGCTGAGAAATCAGCCCTTAGTCTTAAAGGCCTTATATGATATAGGGACTGTCTTTTATATAACATGTTGCTCTTCTTTTCTAGCTTACAAAACAGTCTCCTTGTCATTTTGTTCTTTTACTGTCTGGGCACGGTACATTCAAGTTTATCACATTTGTTGTTCCTGGTGGCATTAGTCTGCAAAAGGGGTGCTGTTGCAAAATACCAGAAATCTGTTGGCTTTTATAAAGCATATTTATTTGGGGTAAAAGCTTATAGTTACAAGGCCCTAAAGAGGCATACTCAAGGTTGTTTTCTCACCAAAGTCAGTTGCCACGAGTTGAAGCAAGATTATCGCTGATCTCTGTGAGAGTTCAGCTTTCCCCTCTGGGCTTCCTCTCTCTTAGCTGCAGGTTGGCATAGGGTTTGTCTCTCAGAGCTTTTTCTCTCTCCTGGCATAGGGCTCATTTCTTTCTGGGCCTTCTATATCTCTGTCAGTTGTTCTGCTGTCTTCCCAAGGTCAGTTGCAAACAATCAGATGAATGGCTCATCTCTCCCTGGGGCCCCAAGCTCAAAAGTGACAGAGCTTTCTATCTTCAAGAATCTTCTTGAGTTACTGTCCATTTATGTTGGCCCACCAAAGGAAAAGAGATTCAATCTGAGTCAGGCCTTACTGACATAGTCAACTCAAAACTCCAATCTTCTTTTTTTTGTTGGGGGGGTGGTACTGGGGAATGAAGCCAGGACCTCATACATGGGAAGCAGGCCTTCAACCACTGAGCTACATCCAGTCCCCAATGGGAGTTGTTTTTTTCATTTGCTTTTAGGAGATACTGGGGATTGAACCTGGGACCTTGTTCATGGGGAGCTACATCTCCTTCCCAAACCCATGATCTTTTTTTTTTTTTTTTTGGCATTTTTTTTAGCAAATCAATTTTATTGATACATATTAATAGAGCATAAATCCATCCAAAGCATAAATCAGTGGTATTTGGTATAATCACATAGTTGTGCATTCATTACTTCAATCATTTTTAGTTCAACGGTGATTTTAATATGAGATGAAATGTGGAAACAATTAATCAAATGGATAACAGTTATAAATAAATTATTTTCTCTCCACACATTGAAACACTATGCAGTCCATAAAGAAAATGACTAGCATGAGGTTTCTGTAGTAACATGAATAATATTTTATATAATGTTAAATGAAAAAAGCAAATATTCTTTATTATCAAAGAGATGAGGTTGCTTCATAGGAGAAAAGAATTAAATTATCCAAAATGTTGAGATAGGGTTGATTAATGAATGGGTTATTTTTATTTCCTATTTTCTGAAGCTTTTGAAATACATTTCTATTACATTTTTCTTTGGAGGCAGAATACTTTTGAGTTTGACCATGGTGTCAGACAGACTAGATATGAATCCCAGCCTTGCCACTTACAAGGAGTGTTATTGCTTTGGTTTCCTTCTGTGTAAAATGGAGTCATAATTGGCTATATTTCATAGGGTAGATGTGAAGATAAGATAGCAGATGGAAAGTGCCCACACTGTGACTGATCATTTAAAATCTTCTAAGAACTGTCATTTATTGTTGTTTTATGAGGAAGTAGAATGTATTGCTTACACCGATGATTAAAATGGAGAATGGTGAACTGAGTGGTCTCTAAGGGTCTTTCTTGCTCTAGGATTTGATACTTCTTATTTCAATGATAATGTTTGCATAAAAATAGGTTTCTCATGACAGAGAGAAATTCGCAGATTAATATGGAGCCTAAATATTGTGCCATAAACGTACAGTTTTGGAAATATGGTTTCCTTGAGAGATAAAAGAAGATTATTCCTTGGGAAACGGATGTGGCTCAAGAGGTTCGGTGTCCGTCTACCATATGGAGAGACCGGGGTTCGATCCCCGGTACCTCCCGGTGAAAAAAAATAAAATAAAATAAATAAATAAAATAAAAATCAATCTTTTTTAAAAAAAAAAAAACAAGATTATCCCTCTTTCTTTATCATCTGAAGAGACTCCATCTTGGGGATTTGAGGGAATACGTAAAGTTTTATATTTAAGTCATTTGGTAAACTGATTTAGAGTTGGTGAATTTCCTCACTTTCTTCTTCAAATAGCTGCCCTTGGTTCTATATAAAAATTAAATTATGAGTCATTATTTATGCAGTATGGAAGAATCTTTATATATGTTTTAATTTTTTTTTCCTTTTTAAAAGATACTTAGATTATATAAATGTTACACAAAATAATATGAGGATTCCCATATGTTCCACTCCCCACACCTCCCACACCCTCCTACATAAACATCCTTCATTAGTGTGGCACATTCATTGCAATTGATAAACGCATCCTGGGGCATTGCCACCGAGCATGGACCATAGTTCACATTATAGTCTCCACTCTCTCCCACACAATTCTGCAGGCCAAACCCATAAACTTAATAGGTACTTTAATCAAAGGCCCACTCAACTGAGTCCAATATAATCAAAGAATTCAGACCCAGAAGAATATATTAATTTATTATTATATTAAATATAATAATATTATATTAAATATAATATTTTATATTATTTTTAATAATATAAAAAAGACATAATCTTTGTCTTTTTGGCATTTATAAATAATATCAAACTGTAACACTGGTCTTCTTGAATATGTGTTTATGTCTTTCATTAAATTAGAGAAGTTTCTGCCATTAGTTCTTTGAATAGTCCTCCTGCTCCTTTCTCTCTTTTTTCTTCTTAAACTCTTATTATTACTATATTGGTATTCTTGAAGGTGTCACACATGTCTCTAAAACCAGTTCACATTATATCATGTTTTGTATTTCTTCTCTTCAACATGAATCATTTTATTTATGCTGTTTACAATTTCACACCTGTGGGTGAAAAAACCCTGGAGTGTCTTGTGCTGTAATCTTCATTACCTAGAAGCATCATAATAATATCAGAGCAGTAAAGTAATTTATGAATGCAAATCTTATCCCCAGAGAAATCATTAACAATACCATACTATAAAATATGTTTAAAAATACATCAGAGGAAAAAAAATTTGATATTAAATATTATACTAAGCAAAAAGAAGCCCAGGAAAAAAAAAAGAAGCCCAGAGAGAATCGGAATTTTAACATTATAATTTAGAACTAGAAAAACCCAATATAGCTTAAATATTAAGGCATTGTACTGTACCTTATGAGGTAGGTTAGTATAGGAAACAAGAGAAGGCCTCCCATTGCACATGGGACCAGCAGAGCTTGCCCAGAAACTTCCTGATGGAAAAGAGCTCCCTGAGGACAAAGCCAGAAAAGCCCTCCAAGGCCCTGGTTATGAAGTCCCACTTGAAACTCCCAGGCTCAAAACGAAGCCCTAGATAACTCCAAACAGAAAGGCCTTCTCATTGGCTCTTGAGAGCTAACAGGTAAGGATACAGAGGCAACCAATCACAACAGCAATTAGCTGGGGCCCACCCCCAACATGAGGAAGGGGAGGAGGGAAGAACAGCTTTAATAAAGGCAACCCCCAGACCCCAGGTGTGTCTCTCTGCCTGGAGGAAACACACACTCACAACCTGGGTTGTGAAGTTCTCAATAAACTTTTACTGCCTAATTAAACTAGCATAACTCTGAAATTTACTCTGTGGTGTAGCCAAGAACCTAGGAACCCAGTGTGTTCTGATAACATTTGGTGAGCCAGTCCGGAGGAATAGAGGCAGGTAACACCCCCCAACCCCTGATAAAGGCTTTTGAGTCTAGACTTTTTACTTATAGCCTTTCTGTGCAATCTTTTGTTTGTCTGCCATCCCCTCCTGCCATTTCAGAGTTTCCTGGATAGGCTCCCACAAGACATAGTCTTGATCTACTCAGACTTCTGGCTCCCTCTTCAGAGGTGGTAAGGGCAAGTCCCCACACTATGCGGAACCAAATAAGCTCTCAGCAGTTGATGAAACCATCCTGGAGAACTGACTAAGCAGGTGACCTGAGTCATGGAGGAATCTTCCAGGCGTCTAAGAGACCTCCACTCTGCCATTTCTATGGTGCCCTCCCTGCTCTAAACCTGCAGTTCCACCACTGGACTCTTGGGACTGAATTCCACATGACATAATTTCCTTCTACACAGACTTCTGGCTCTCTCTTCAGAGGTGGTATAGGCAAGTCCCCATGCTAAGCAGACCCAAGGAAGCTTTGGGTGGCAGGTGAAATTGTCCTTGAGACCTGACTAAGCAGGTGGCCTGAGTCATATAGGAGGGCAAAGGAGAGATCCCATGACAACCCCTCATCTCATACTCCATAACTAGCCATTCCTCACTTCCTCCCTGACCCTCTCCATGATTTCAGATTGACTATCACCTGTTGTAACATTTCCCTAGACCACTAGTCAACCACTTTTAATTAAAGCAATTTTAATCTTCCTACTATTGCTATCCTCATTGTTGCAACTGTGAAATAAATTCGAATGTCTTAGAAACTGAAAATGCATTTATTAGTGAGGCATTGGTCCCATCCTTAGTAGTGTCCAGATTTTTGTTCCTTTCTCAATCCCTGGGAGGCCCCAAGATCCCTGTTAATCCATTACCATTGCCTCTGGGACCCCCAAGGCGGTTTGACCACAAGCCACAGAACAATCCATCTCTAGCCTCTTAATGAGTTTCTTAATGTCTGGTTTATCTGCAAGACTTGGTCAGTGGTAGGGGACATAAAATGAGTTCCTGAGACATCTGCAAAAGTAGGCAAAAAGTAAGGTCCCTGCCAGTTCCTTTCCTAGGGAGAAATTCTAGTTTGATTCCTTTGGTCTGGGAAACAGACCCAGATATCTCTTAGGACACCTAATCCTCTGGGGACACCCAGAAACAAGGTCCCAATCCCCTTTGCATTGTGATGTTGAGCAGGTCTCCTGACCTCCAGGATCCTGGCACAGTGAACAATCTATTCAGTCAGGTCCTAGCAGTGGGAGGCCACCAAGATTGACAAATGTGTTTATCTTCCCCTAGGATAATGGTTGGCTCCACCAGCATTAGAGCAGACTCCTCATTGGGGTATCTCCTAAAATTGGGATGACCTGTTTATTGATGTTCTAAAAAGGAAAAAGCTAATTTCTTTCTGCAATACCACATGGCCACAGTACAAGTTAGAGGATGGCCAAATGTGACCATTAAATGGGATCCTCAATTCAAATGTATACTTCTATCTTACTGTGTAAGTGGGAAGGAAAATGGCTAGAAATTCCCTTGTCCAGCTATTTATGGTTCTGAATCAGAAAAGAGAGTAAGGGGTTCTTGTCAGTTGTGCTATACAGAAGCCACTTCCTGAAAGGGGAAAAGATATCTTATATGACCCCCTTCTTGGCAACTGACATCATTACAACCTGGCGGCAGATCCAGAGGACCCTTTAAACTCACAAACAGAAGGGTCATCAGCACCTCCCATATATGCCTCAAGGTTTAGTCTAGTGGGTCATACCCTAAGTGGAGCTTCATTCCACCCAGCTAGAAAGTCTGAGGGTTTCTATCTTATAAGATCAGGGCCTAAAAGGGACACAGAAATCATTAGGATGCATGACCCCTTCTCTATGGCCAGCCTGATAAAATGAAAACAAGAATTGGGTTAATTCTCTGAGGACTCCACCAAATTTACTGAGAGGTTCAAGCACCTCACAATGATCTTTGAACTAACATGGAGTGACATGAGCATTATTTTGTCAACTTGTTTTACCCCAAAGGAAAAAGACTGCATCTGTACTGAGGCACAAGGGCAGGCCGAGAGACTGGCCACCCAATAGCTTAACCAGTATGTGTTTGGAGCAGTAGCACTTCCTAATACAGATCCTGGGTAAAAATATCAGAGGTGACAGGCAGATATGAGGGCTAGAGACCATATGGTACTGTGCCTCATTGAAGGGATGATGGGGTGCACTACCAAATCAGTCAATTAAAATAAGTTCAGGGAATTTACTCAGGAGTAGGACAAAACCTCAGCCTTATTTCAAGGAAGGCTGGGAGAGGCAATGAAGAAATATACTCTGGTAGAGCCTAACTCTAGAGAAGGACAGAGCCTCAGAGCAAATTACTTCATTAGCCAGTCTGCTCCAGATATCTGTAGGAGTTATCAAAAGCTTTCCATGGGCCCCAAAACATCCATGAACTCCCTTTTAGAAACAGGCTTCTCAGTCTTCAACAATTGAGACCATGCCACCAAGGAGGAAAAGGTAAGGAACGGCAGGCAGAAGGCCCACGAGCAGGCTCATCTCATGCTTGTTGCCATAAAAGGCACCCTGTCACCTCAGGACCACCTGCACTCGGGCCCTACATTAGCAAGAACATGCTTCAGGTGTGGAGAGGCTGGCCACTGGAAATGTGGCTTCCCCAAGCTGGCCAGAGCCTTTCCTCAAGTGTGGAAAGTATGGACACTGGGCCCAAGAGTGCACCACTCCCAAGAAAGCACCACTCACCCATGAGCCTTACTCACCACAACCAAGGAGGATTTAGGTGGCCTAATGCCAAACATGGTTCCCTTGACAATACCATGTGCCATCAAACAGGAGGAGACTCAGGTGGCCCTTGATGTGGTAGCTAAGATTGTTAATTACTTAATTGACACAGGAGCCACTTGGCCTGTACTGACCAACCACTCCAGACTTCTTCCATCTTAGTAGTGCCCTATTGTAGGTGTTGATGGAAAAATCAAGGTTCTTCCTGTAGAATAAGAAGCCTCCTCATCAGCCATTTCCTAGTTATTCCAGAATGCCCAGTTCCATTTCTGAGATGAGACCATGTACATTCCATGGGGATTAGTAATCAATTAGTAGACCATAGACTGAAACCCTAAGTGAATATTGCCTCAGAAAGGAGAGCTGGTGAGCTTGCACTTGAATTCATTTGTCTGGCTCCAGTGTTAGTCAGACCTGGAGTCCCAACTAAGTGAAATCTCCCAAGAAATATCCAAAAAAATAAATCCATTAGCATGGGATGTAGTAGTTCCAGGTAGGGCCCTCCAGGTTCACCCAGTCTCCATCACTTATAATACCAAACAGCCCTACCCTCATAAAAAGAAGTATCCCCTTAAGGAGGAAGCTGTTAAAGGCCTCTGGCCCATGATAAAAAGTTCCTGGAGAATGTCCTCTTAATTCTCCGCCAATCTCCTTGCAACACAACCGTTCTTTCTGTAAAAAAAGGCTCAAAGTCACTTACCAGCTGGTTCAAGACTTAAGAGCTGTTAATACCTTTGTTATACAAAATCTATCCAGTTGTATCCAACCCTTATACTCCGCTGAAACAGGTCCTCGTATCTGTAGCTTGGTTTACCATTCTGGACTTAAAGGATACCTTTTTCTGCATTCCATTCTACCCAGATTCCAAGTTTCTTTTCACCTTTGAATGGTAGGATTCCAAATTTAAATCTCCGGTCCAGCTTACATGAACCATGTTACCACAAGAGTTCCAAGACAGGCCCCATATTTTTGGAAATGCCTTGGCTTAGGACCTAGCTGATCTCCACTTGTCTCAGAGTTCTCTCTGAAAATGTAATGATGGTCTGTTGCTTTGTGGTATGACAAAGGAAATTTCTGATACCAACACCATTTTAGTCCTTATTTTCCTAGCCAGTAGAGGCTACAGACTGTCGGTATCTAAGGCACAACTCTTTTGGCAGAAAGTATCCTATTTCAGGTTTCTTCTCATCCTGGAGGAAAGGACTCTTTCCCCAGAAAGAGTTCAAGCCATCACTAGTATTCCCTAGCCCCAAACAAAGAAACAACTGCAGGATTTTCTAGCAAGGGCTGGTAATTATAGACTGTGGATACCCAGGTTTGGCAAAATAGTCCAACCACCACACAGTGCGACTGCAGGGGCTAAAAAATTATTGAGAATGAGGAACAGACCAAGAAACTGCCTTCCATACCTTAAAATAGGCCTTAATTAGCCCTCCAGGCTTAGGAATTCCTAACCTAAACAAGCCTTTCTTTCTATATGTAACTGAGAAGAAAGGAGTTGTTAGTTCAGAAATGGGTGGGATTTCTTGAATAGGAGCTGATTTCTTCAAACCTATAAATAACACAGTGCAAGGATGGCCACCTTGCCTGATAGCAGTGGAGGCAATTACCGTTTTATTTGAATAAGCCACAAAATTAACCTGGGGCAACCTCTCAAAGTCTTCACCCCACACCAGGTGAAAGACCTACTTGAAGTTAAAGTCCATCAATGGCTTACATGTAACCAGTTAGTTAAATACTGGGCTCAATTACTAGAATCCCCTGAGGTACAGCTAAGGGTGTGTCAAACCCTCAATACAGCCACCCTGCTACTGGCAGAAGGCCCTAGGTCAGATACTGATGGGCCCTTCCTCCATTCCTCCTTTGAAACTTGTGGTAGTTTGATATTCTTTTATGAACCCCCAAAAAGAAAATGATATGTGTATAAACAAGTCTGTTCCTCTGGGTGTGATACCCTTTGAATGCAATAGATTCAGCTGATACGTCTTGATTAAATTACCATTAAGATTAGGGCTTTGATTCAACCACATCCATAGGGTGTGACTCACGGTTGAGTACTGCCCCCTTGCTGGGTTGATATAACTTGATACTGTACTCACAGAAAAGTACATAGAAGAGGAAAGAACTTGGTCCTTTCAGTACTGCCATATGACAGAAAGAAAAAGGCTCAAACACCTAAAGCCCTGGGAAGAAAAATGAGCCATTTGCCTGATAGTTCGCAGCTGAAGAGAACAGAGTAGCTGAGAAACTGATAATGCCTGAAAAGAAACAAGCCCCATGCCAGACTGATATTGGAAGCCCTGAGAGACAAGCTCTATGCCAGCCTACAGCTGAGATCAGAAGAAGCTGGCCAATGGATCCTTAAAGGAAGAAGGAAGGAGATATCTCCTGTCATCTTGCTTCAACAAGTGGCAAACGATTTTGGTAAGAAAGTAGCCTTGAATTGAACTCTTTAGGGCCTTGTAACTGTAAACTTTTACCCTAAATAAATACCCTTTATAAAAGCCAACAGATTTCTGGTACTTTGAATCAGTATCCTTTTGGCTGACTAATACAAAACTCTCAACCAAAACTACTCAAACAGGCCAGATTTAAAAGATGAGCCTCTAACAAACCTAGTACCCCATCAACACCACAATGCTTACCAGCCCGAAAGATTGACTTAAGGCTCAGCAACCAAGGGGAAGAATAATAAGGTACTCAAATACTACCCAGAACTGTTGGTTAAACTCTGCTAGCTCTTGTGATTCTACACTTTGAAACACAACTAATGCTGACCAAAACACCCCATGAAAGATGCCATGGGCATGTTGTAAATTAGACTGCTATGGTGAGAGAAGCAAATTTTGTCTGGGATACTCAGAGAAGCATTCTGTTTCATGGCCCAGGGTCCAATGGGTGTATGTTGATACTGTCTTCTGGAAGGTTAACCAGCAATCTGGTAACTGTAAGCTCTGTAGATGGCTCCAGCTCACCAAAAACCAATCTCACATTTGCTGCTACTTTAAACGCTCAAGATGGAATTTCCTTTTTTGCAGAGACAAGGTCTACCTCTCCTAGTCTGCCCTTTGGATTCACTTATGGTCACTAGCATACATCACCCCATCTATCTAATATGGTCCTGCAAACCTCACCATCCTGTTTCTTATATTTTCTCACCATTCAATAACCAAAAGGGCAATGCCATTCTTCATCCCTCTCCTAGTTGCCCTAGGCATTTCCACTGCCATGGGAACTGGGGTTGTCACTTTATAACAAACCCAGGAGGTCTAACACAATCTAACCCTAGAATAACCAACAACACAGAAGAAATTAGCCATGCTTTAGAAGCATTTATTTATTTATTTATTTATTTATTTATTTATTTATTCTGGTATCTTTGTTGTTTTTATTATTATTTTTATTTTTTAATTAAAACAAATTTTTATTTTAATAATTACATAATTATTTAAACATGTGCCACTTTTAATTCTTAATATGTTAATTTTCCATGGGTAAAAGTTCTTAAGGATTTTCAATAGTTCTTTATTTTTTTTTGCTTACAAATATGTTATTTATATATATATAAATATATTTTAAAAGGTGCTTAGATTACCTAAAATATTACACGGAACCCCCTGGGATTCCCATGTTGTCCACCTCCCACACCTCCCACCACATCACACACAAACATCTCCCACAAGTGTGGCCCACCACCCTCAATGGACTTACACATCCTGGGGCCTTGCCACCAACCATAGACCACAGTTCACATAGTAGACCACACTCTCTCCCACACAGTTCTGAGTGGTGTGTGCTGATTTAAAATGGCCTACATCCATTGCCGTAACGGTACTCAGGACAACCTCCAAATCACAAAGAAGCCCCTGTATTTCAACTGCTCATCCCCTCCCTGCCCCAAAAGTGTCAAGTGGCCACTGGCTCCACCTCATTGTTATAATTTCTTCCATTGCTAGAATCACCATATGTGTACAACTGAATACCATTAAGTCCACTCTAGTCCATAGTTCTTCCCCCGATCTTGAGGGGACTGGGATGGTGATGTCCACTCCACCTCCAGGTGAGAGTGGGCTTATATCCCATGGATATGGTGGGTGGGATTATCCTTCCTGCAAATGCAGGCCCTCTCCATTCCCTGGGATGGCCGTAGCCCATCGTTGTATCCTCGCCAGGTGACTTGGATGAGTCCATTGAGCTGTAGGGTAGGAGTTGCAGCTCCAACGAGATTTCATGCACACCTGGCACATAGGTAGGCGGGAGGCTCCAGTCTCTGGAAGTATACCTAAAAACTTCTGCATCACATATAGGTTTGAATAGAAGGGACTGATAAACCATGTGCGGGGAGGACTTATTTGAGTCCAATTCTGTCACTCTCAGGAGCTCAGATTCCAAAATAAAGCCCACTGATAAGGCATCAGTCTCTGGGGCTATCCCCCCAGATATAGGACCTGGGTGTCTCCAGAGCTCTCAGGAGCCCCTCTGTGTGGGGTGATAGGCACTTAGATGTTCCATGAGCTCCTATTGAGGTGTGCGTAAGAGTTACCTCTGGGATGACCTCCCAACTCTCTTTGAAGTCTCTTTGCCACTTGAACTCATTTGTCTTTACATTTTCCCCCTTTTATTCAAGGTCTTTTTCCAGTTGTGTTACGAGTTGGCACTTGGTATTAATCCCTCATTGCCAGGGAGGCTCATCCCTGGGAGTCATGTCCCATGTTGAGGGGAAGGTAATGCAATCATATGCTAGTTTGGCTTAGAGAGAGGCCACATTTGAGCAACAAGGAGGCTCTCAGGTGGCAACCCCTAAGTACCCCACAACTGCAGGCTAAGGCTCAGTTACAAGAGCAAAGACTCACAAGGGTAGTTATCAATAAAAAGAACACATCAGTGGGTCATCCTCTTTTGACAGACCCTGTCCCTGCACTCAGAGGACTATTGCTGCTCCCTTGGAGACTGTGGCAGAGCTCTCTAGGCTAGGAATTCAGATCCCCTCATTTATTGTGTGATTGTCCACCCATCGTGACCATGCCCCATAGCAAATAAACTCCCTTGTTGTAGTGTTGTTGAAAAATCATAGAGCGAAACATGTTAACAGCAGCACAGAGAGGAACATGCTGTTCCTCAAGGAAGGATGCTGTTTCTATGTAAATCACTCTGAAATAGTCCTAGACAGGATTCAAAAGATAAACGATGAAGGCCATCAACTTTGTGAGGATGCAGCCTCTGGAAGAACCTGGTCTTTCTCACTCTCATTGTCCTGTATGTCATGGATAGCCCCCTTTTTGGGGCTGCTTACCACCATCTTCTTTATCCTTTTTAGTGGGATCATGTGTCTTCAAAATTCTAAATAAATTTATTTCTTCCAGAATCAACACCTTCCAGAACAAGGTATTAGTCATGCAGGATTTCACCCAGTTCCAACAACAATGCTGGGCACACCTTCCCTGAACCTCAATAGAATTGCCAGAGAGTTTCATACCCCATCAGGCAGAGACTACTGCCCATGACCAGCAAGAAGCAACTACAGAAGACTGACCATTGCCCTTCAGCTCCCCATTAAGAATAAGAGTGTAAACTCTCTTAGGGGGACATTGTGGCAGGTTATGTAGGAAACAAGCAAATGTGTCCCATCACAGATGGGACCCGGCAGAGAGCATGGTCATTAGACCCTTCCCAGAAATCCCTGAGGGAAAGCAGCTACTTGATAAGGAAGCAGGAAAAGCCCGCCAAGACCCTGGCCATGAGGTCCCATTTGAAATTCCTGGGTTCGAAAGGAAGCCCCACATAACTCTAAACAGAAAGGCCTTCCCATTGGCCCCCAGAGAGGGAACAGGTGAAGAGAGAAAGGCAACCAATCAGAACAGCAAATAACTGGGTTACCCCCCCAACAAGAGGAAAGGGGAGGAGTGAAGATTGGCTTTAATAAAGGCAACCCCCAGGCCCCAGAAGTCTTTCTGCCTGGGGGATGCCCACACTCACATCTTGGGTGTGTACTAACACTTTTCTCTTTTCTCTCATTTCTCAATGAATATTTTACTGGCCTAATTAAACTGGCATATCTCTGACTTCTCTCTTGCAATGTAGCCAAAAATCTAGCGAAGCTAGCATGTTCTGATAAGACTTATAATGTTAGAAAAAAATCAATATAACTCATTATAAGTCAAAATCAATATAACTCAATATAAGTCATGTTTCCTTTTTGTTTCTTACGCCTGATGTTCTGCCAACATAATTTTACTACTAGAGTAAAATTATAGATATTAGAATCCCAAAAATATTCTACAAAAAAGATCAGTCATAAAAATTTTTGTAAATTATTTTTCTCTCACTATCATCTATATTATTTGAAAATATATATTTAATGACTATAAAAAATTGCTTTCAATACTGGAAAAATACTTCCTAATGGTGATTTTCAAGGAGTGAGCAGACCCTTTTGAGGTGGAATTGACATAGGACATGTTAAACCCCAAGGTCACATATTGTGGAATAAATTAATGCTGTCCTTTTAATATGCAAATAACCATTTCTCATTATCATTTGATTTTTGATGAATACAATAATTGTACATTCAAAAGTTGATCAAATATGTAATAATTTATTTTATAATTCCTTGATACATATCATGATATTGACTCCTGAAATTCTGCCATATATACATTTTTTCTTGTACCAGTTGCTTCTAAGACTACATGCAAATTGATTTCATTATCATTAATTAATGAAAGATTCAAAAGAAAGGATTTCATCTGGCTGTATATAGAGGAAGGAAGCTTTGGGCCATTAATAAAATCATAGAAGCTTTACTCATCTCAGCAATGATTTTTACTTCTCTCCTATTTATTTTACTATAATAAAAGTAAATACACTAAAATAATAAAAGAAATTGCATAAACATTGGTTTAGCTATATAAAACAATATATCTGCTGTGTTGATGAACTAGCTGATACTCCCTAACCAGACTGGAGAACTCCACCATGTTTTCCTCATGAAGCCTCTAAAATGCCCATTTGCCAACTGGTACACACTCCTAGAAAGAAGTTAGTTATGTTGCACCAGTCAATGAAAAATGCTTGGAATTGTAGATTTTTCAAGTGTATTTTTCAACATAGGCCAAGGTATATAATAAATATTTAATAAACAATATTTTAAAAATTACAAAAAATTCAGCTGTGATAAAATTATGTAAATACATAAGCATAAATACAAAGAAGCTTTATATACACAAAGGAAAATACTTGGAAGAAAATATACCTAAAGAATAACAACATTTATGGCTGATTTCCATTTTTTTTCTTTGAATTTAGTTGTTTAATAATTTTTGTAAAATGAACATTTTTTGATCCTATGATAATGTCACACTTTTAAATATTAAATTATTTCATTGGGAAAATATGCTATTACATCCATGGTATTAAATGCCTTGGACTTTCAGCCACAGATAATTAAACATTTTATAGAAATACCTACTCTTTTACCCAGTCATAACTTAGAACATCTCTAAAGAATACCAAAAATTGTACTCAACATTATGTGGCTTCTAAGGGAAAGGCAAATTTCTCTTACAAATTTAACACAGATGCATTAGTTCTTGAATTTTATCCTTGGCATCATATCAAATAATCTTTCTTGGAAAGTAGTCCCAGAGATGACCAAATGTTGCATTATTCACAAGCCTCAATGTAATATTTTGGGTAATCTAAGCACCTCTTAAAATATATGTATATATATATATATAAAAACAACATTTTTGTAAGCAAATACACATATATGAATATATATTTATATATCATTTTGCAAATGTTTGTATGTATTGTGAGAATTTTGATTTTTACCCATAAAAAAAAAAAAAAGGTTAAAAAAAAAAAAAAAAAAAGAGGTGCCTTGGCATTATCAGGGTGAAAAGCAAGGGATAGTATATTCTGCTCATGTTCACAGTAGCTCCCTGGGTATACATGTGAGACATAATATCATCATGAACTTTCTATTTGACCAGAACCTGAACAGACATTTTCTTTGACTCTTTTTTGAGCTAAAAAAAAAAATGCACTAGTAATTAACATAAGTTAAGTCAAAGGAAAGAAATTTCAGCGCATCCATAGATGGTTTACATATTTTTGTTGTGAAAAAAACTAGAGCTTAACAAATTTCTAGACAGATAATACTGGATGAAGTTTGTCAATAACTTTGAGCCAGGATAAGTATTAATCTCAAATTTAGAGCATTATAGTTTACCTAAAATAAAGGGGGATATTATTAGAAGGATGTGAATATACATATCATATCTTACTGGTCTTACCTAGGTAATGCTATGATTTATAAAAGCAGAAATATAGAACTGATATAATCAGAGTCATAAAGCAATGTACATATATTGAAAATATAATTTTAGAAAAAATTTTATTATAAAATAAAAAAACTGTTAAAAATATATCTGAGAATTAATGTGTGCTTTCTAATATACATAAGGTTTTAATATCAGACCTGTCATTTCTATTAAATCATCCTGAATAGAAAAGAACAGTAAATGATGCATTAAACTTTCTATTTTTGTTAATTAGATACCTAGCATTATTTTTTTGATTTGCTGAAATTAAATATAAGTTATTTGCTTGATCTCTGGACACAATCAGTCTTGGTAGACTAAATGGGCCAACAATACTTAAAGGTTGTGACTCTAGTTATGTAGCTTTTTGTGCCCCTATTCTCATCTAAAAATGTGTACAAGAGTAACACATATGGTATAATGTTTTCATCTAAATAAATGTGCTAATGAAGGGAAGTATTTATAACAGTGTCATATTCATTCTAATTATGTAATATGCATTTACACGTATATATATGAATCTCTATTATATAATTTCCAAATATTGATTTTTACCTAATTTATAATTAGCAGTCAAAGTGATTTTTTTCAGACATATATTGCAAGCTACTTTTTATTATGAATTTCTAAAATCATTGAGCTAATTTTAAAAATCCAGTTCATTGCAATAAACAAAAACAATTTTGAAGCCATTCATCCTATCACCTTTGATTTCTTAACAGTTTGCAACAGTTGATTGCTATTATGGAAAGAAGCAATAACACAAATGTGTCTGACTTCATCCTTTTTGGCTTGACAGACTCTGAAATGATCCATCGGTTCTTTTATGTTATTTCTCCTGATTTACCTGATTACCCTGCTGGGAAATGCAGGAATGATACTGATAATTAGCCTTGATCTCCAGCTTCACACCCCCATGTATTTTTTCCTTAGTCACCTGTCATTTCTTGACCTGAGTTACTCAATGGTCATCACACCTAAAATCTAAGAGAACATAATGACTTCAAACAAGAATATTTCATTCAATGGCTGCTTCACACAGATGTCTTTTTTTTTCCTGGCTGTTACTGAATTGCATCTTCTCTCTTCAATGGCTTATGACCGCTATCTAGCTATCTGAAACCCTCTTCATTACCCATGTGTTATGTCCATGAGACTCTGCTGCGCCCTCATCATTGGGACCTACATGATTAGTTTTACTGAATCCTTAGCTAACCTTCCTTTCATGAACACTTTGCATTTTTGTGACTCCAATGTAATCTATCACTTTTACTGTGACTTAATTCCAATTTAACCCTGTCTTGCAGCGACGACACTGGTGACACTGAACTCATGATGATGATTAGTGCTAGTTTAAATGTAATGTTGACCCTTATCACAATCTTTGTTTCCTACATATCTATTTTTCTACTATCCTAAAAATTAATTCCTCTTCAGGAAAGTGCAAAACCTTTTCTACTTGTACCTCCCACCTCCTGGGAGTCACAATCTATTATGGCACTATGAGTTTTACTTATTTAAAACCAAAGAAGTCCAACTTCTTCGGAAAGGATCAAGTGACCTCTGTGTTTTACACTATGGTGATCCCCATGCTGAATCCACTCATTTATAGTCTTAGAAACAAAGAGGTGAAAATTGCTCCTATTAGAGTCATGCATAAGAGAGAGGGCTCTAGGCAACAGAAGTAATGGTAATTCTGAATATTTAAGTCTATCTTTTCTTTCTTTCTATTTGAGATTTACTTGATTTCTTTCTAAATACTCTAGCATCAATTAATTAGTTTGCATTTATATAAAACCATGCTATATTAGACCATGAATTCTCTGGAAGATATCCAAAAATGTATTTTCAGAAATCTACTTAGTAAATGGAAGCTATGAAGTATGTATTAATACTGGGGTTTAAATTTTATGATTTTAACTACTGATATTGTTAAATAGAAAAAAAAATTTGGTATTATTCAAATTTTATTATACAAATTCCCATGCATACTCTTATTTTAGAAAATTTTAGTATGGAGAGCTATTCAGAAATTATCAATTTATTTTTGTAGGGAAGAAATCTGGCATAATCTTAAAGAATACTTTTCTGGACTAAAAAATCCAGGATTTAGATTTTAGATCTGTCAGTTGTTTCACTGAATATTCCTTGCTAAGGCAATGAAAGTTTAAATATATTTTCTTCAACTAAAACAGACAAATAATTCTACATCCACAGAGTTATTTTGAAGATGAAATTAAATGAAAAATGGAAAGAATTTTAAGTATTACTAATAAATTTTTACCATGATCACCTGAATGCTTACATTCTTACAAAATTTTAAATAAGCAATTGCTTTTGTTATAAAAATTTTCACTGGAGTTTTATAAGTATTTTGGCTAATCTTATTCATAAACAAACAGCTAAAAAAGGAAAAAGTGCTCTTCAATATTTGGTCTTAAAGCAAAGTAATAACAGTGATAGAATAAGGTTTTAGAAAAAGTTATGAGAACACTGAAGAAAATTTGGAAAATATTTTGAATTATTAAATGTAATAGTAATATCCTAGTTATTTTTTGAGAGTTTTGTTCATGGTTTTCTAGATAAATCTATATATAAAATGTACCAAAATATTCCATTATTCCCAATAGGAACCCTGTACATTTTTTTTTTTTTTTTTTTTGGAACCCTGTACATTTTAAGCACTAATATTTCTTTTAAAAACTGCCTCTATGTAATCTGGAATTGCAGTTTGAATATCACTACTGTTCACTGTATATTTAAATAAGTACGTTTTATTCATGTTCCTATATTTATTTCTTTGATTTTTTATTTCTTTGATTTAAAATTAAGTAATGGTTGTTATATATATATTTGCCGTCAAGTGATCTGTACTCATTTTATTTATATTTATGTTTTAAATGTAAAATTTAATTGTAGAATTTCATTTATTCACTTTCTTAAATGATTTTTGAAATCTTAAAGTTCAACCTATTTTGGGCTTAAAATTTAAATGAATTCTCACAAGTTCATCACTCTTTATTAATTTATTCAAATAAAAGTGTGTTTTATCTTCTACATCCTGAATTACTATAAAGTTTTTAATATATGTATCTCAATATATGTTTCTGTATTAAGATTTATTTTTGTTCTGTACTCTATGTTGTCTAGAATCTATATTTATTACAATTTCTCTTTGTTTTGTTTGCACTTAGTTGTCTTTGATAAGCATTCATTTTTTAATACTATAATTTTTAAATTATTTTCTTATCTTATACATAAATTATGTATTTTCTTACATTTATAGACTCTTTATATTTTGGGGTCTTTTTCATGAACTGTGATGGTCTTTCTTTCATTTATGTATATTTCTATAATTTAGAAAATGTATTTTTTTGTTTTTGTTGGCAATGATGGTCAACAGATACTCATCTTTAAAGATAGTCATAACTTCAGGAATTGATCATGTTTTAATTAACTTCACTGTACTGTTTTCTGTTATAATATATTTTAGAAAGCATTTATGATGTTATTAAATAAATGTAAAATAAACTTTGGGCATTGTGAAAACACTAGACCATTTACATTGTCCCTCCACTTTCTGTATTCATATCAGAGCATGTAATATTTTATGTAATGTATTCTGAAGTATACTTAAGACAAAATCCTTTTGTTCCTGATGGCATGTCAAAATTCCATATATTGTAAAACTTGAACTTTTAAAAAATAATAAATCTGAACATGACAAAATACTAACAATAGATTTGTATGAATAAGATTGATATTATGTAATAATGAAAAAATGGATTTTATTTACTGAGCACCTATTGAGTGTCAGACAATATTCAAAGGGTTTAAAGCATATAATTAGCATAGATTATCTTCACAAGAAAACTCTCAGGTAGATACTTGCACTATGTGAAATTTGATCTCTGTTAAGGAAAAGCTGTCTGACTACTTGTTCAGGGTATGACTTAAGGGTAACCCTGGAATTTTCTCTTTATCATACACCTCACATCTAGTCCATCAGTATATTTTATTTATTCTCTGTGCAGAATATATTTGGAATGTGACTATTTTGCAACCCCTTCTCTGCTACCACCCTACCCAAAAGTACCATTATCTCAGTCCTTATATTATTGTCACAGCCTTCTAAATTGTCTTCCTTTTCTGCCTTATCTCCCTTGAGCCTCACCTAAATGTAGGGGCGAGTGATATTGCTAAAATGTAGAATCTATCATATCACTTCTCTTCATAAAACATACAAGGCTTGTCACAAAATTAAAAGTCAAAATAAAAATTTTTCCAAGAGCCTGCATATCCAAAATGACCTTGCCCCTATTCCTTACTTCTATGAAATCATCACATTTATCATTGTGTCTATCACTTCAGTTTGGAGCCACCACACTGACTTTCTTACCCTGCTCTATCACCATCAGAACTATTTGCATTACTTCTGATACTGCCTCGAAAATTTCCAATTTTTCTTTTTCCTAAAATTTCCTTTCCCCAGATAACTACATGGGTCTTTTCACATTCTATTCTTCATAAAACCATCCTTTCTCAGCTTTTTAAAATAATACTTGTCCATCCCTTATCAATTCTGCATTTGTTTTCCATAGCAGTTATATGTATCAAACACTATATATTTTGATTATGCCTTTTGTTTGCTCTGTTTCCCCCTATTGAAATCTCAATGTGCACAAGTGTTTTGTCTATAATGTTCAATGCTGTAGCCCCAAAACCTTGAAGAGTACCTCAATAAATATGTTTGAATAGCTAAATTTTACAGATGTTGAAACTGTGGCACAGCATGTTTTCATTGCATGTTCATGATTAGACAACTGGTAAAAAATCAAGCTCAAATTTGAGCCCAGAGAGTCTGAGTTTAGAGGTCACATTCTTAATCATCAACTCATGTATGATATTTTTCCACAAAATTATACTACTCTTAACAAAGTTGACAACATATAATATATAACTTTATTATTAACATATACAGGGATTTTTGAAAGGTCTATGATATTGGCAGGCTTCATTAGAGTTGCTGATTGAAAGTGTAATTTTGGTTATAGCTGCTAAGTATTCGTAAACATAAATGTATAGTAACATTTTTGAAAGAAAGAATTCTGTAAAGGAAAGAGTTATTTACCAGTTGATGTAGTTGGACTGGGGCGAGAACCTGTATTAGGTAGATATAAGCTGATTGGCATATGAAAAGTCTTCAGAAACCTAATGGTCCAACAAAGGGGAAAGTGCATCTTTGTGTGGAACTGTGCAGACTATAGCTGACTTTGCTTTGTGGGTAGCTTTTTCCCTTGTGGTAATCCTGGGATCCACATTTCTTTTTGTTGTTGCTCTGCTATTTCCCAAGATGTCCATTTCTGTAGGGTAGAAGAAGTTTCACATATTAGTCTATCCACATTCTAATCTGAGGGAAATGTAAGATTTGTACATTTCAAAAAGTTTTCCAGATTTTTGTCATTTGAAAAGTTTTTAAGGAAAAATTCAAAATATTTAAGAGACATAGGACTAAAGAAATTATTCATTTTTTCTTTTATAAGAATTGTACTTTCCTCTAAATTAGCAATTTTAACAAATGAAATTTTTTTAATAATATTTTCTTACTTTTAAGATTTGTGGATGACTATAGTGATATCCTTACCTTAATCATTTATGTTTGTAATTTTTGATTTCTCTCTTTTGTATGGTTGTCCTAGGGTTTATTATATGCTTATTTAATTTATCATAGTCTACCAAAAATAATCTACTATGTAACTTAAAACATTTGAACTGTAAATTAGTAGAGATTCAATTCTTCTTTCCCATTTTTGGTATTTTTTTCCATAAATTATACATTTTTATAATGTTTAAACCCAACAATTAATGGAAAATATTTCAAGTAGTTATTCTTAAAGAATGTAAAATTTGAAAAATCTAATTTTTGTTATGCTTAATTTCATGTTTTCATTTTCCGTCAGTTATGTCTATGTTTAGTGTACCTCTGTTTTCATGTTCCAGACTGGAATATTTTTTTTTCTGATAGGATGTCATAGTTTAGTGGGCATTTTCAGCTAGTGGTATATAGACCAGTCTATCCTATAATTTTTTGCTTTTCCTGTTCTATGAAATATTGCACACCTTTCTTAATAAAGACAGAATAAAAATTATTTTTATGTATTTCATGCAACTTTCTCTCCTACAGCCTGTACTTCTGGAGATTTCTTTTTTTAAAAAAATATTTTTGTTAAAGAAACATTAAATTACATAAATTACATCAAAAATCTACTCCATCCCCTCCCCATCCCACACTTTACCACATTAAAAACAACTTTCATTGGTGTGGTACATTTGTTAAAAATGATGACCACATATTGAAGCATTGTACTAACCAAGAACTATAGTTTACATTATAGTACATAATTTTCCCTGCACAATTTTATAGGTTTTTGCAAAATGTATAATGACCTGCATCAGTCATTGCAATGACTTGCAGGACAACTCCAATGTCCAAAAAAGTACTCCCATGTTATACGTATTCTTCCCTCTCCTTCATCTCAGAATCTCTGGTGGCCACTGCATTTATATCAATGATACAAGTTTTTCCATTGCTAGAATAATAATTAGTCTACTTTAGTCCACAGTTGCTTTCCCTTTTATGTTTGTTCATTCTTCAGTCTTGAGTATTTTGAAATGGTGATGCCCACTCTGCCTCTGATTGAGAGGGGCCTTAGATCAATTGGGGCAGATGGATGGAACAGTATTGCTTGAAATTGCAGACAATCTCCACTTCCTGGGATGGGCAGTGTCCATCATCATCCTTCTGTTAGTTGTCCTGGGTGAGTCTGATGAACTGGAGAGTAGGTGTTGCAACTCTGCTGAGATTTGGGGCTCAACCGGCATATGAGTAGACCAAATATTTAAGTGTCTGGGACATATATTTAAGAACTATAGTGATAATTATAGGTTCAAATAAAAAGGGCAGAAGAGCCATGTATAGGGAAATTATAAATGAGTCTAAATCTTTTACACTGGAGAGCATATATTCCAAAGTAAGGCCTATTGACAGGGTACCAAATTCCTGATATTTTCTGTCCAGCATATAGTGTCTAGATGTCTCTAGAGTCCATAGGGGCCCTGCTGTTTATGATGGCAGTCAATGAGATCCTGCTGAGATGTACATAAGTCTAACTTCTGGAATGACCTCCTGACTCACTTTGAAGTCTCTTAGGCATAAAAATTCATTTGTATTTAATATATCTCCTTTTTAGTTCAAGGTCTTTTTCCAGATTCATTGCTAGTCACATTTTGGTCATAATCCCTCAGTGCAAGGGAAGCTCATCCCCAGGAGTCATGTCTCTATGCTGGGGGGAAGGTAGTGCATTTATATGCAGAGTGTGGCTTAGAGAGAGGCCACATTTGAACACAAAGGAGGCTTTCAAGAGGTTACTCTTAGGCAATATATAATACTAGGCTAAGTTTCAGTTTCATAAGAAGAGTTTCATAAATACAATCATCAATACTAAGGGCCTAGCATAATGGCCTCCCTTTCTTTGCTAGGTACTTCCCATGTACTCCAGGGATTCTTGCTGCTCTATTAGAGAAAGTAGCAAGAATTCCCACGATACTTTTAAAACAGAAGTCTGTGGTCAAAATATTATTTCTATGTGTGTGTGCTAATTTTCTGAAATAAGTCTTTATTTTGTTCTTAGATTAGAAATTTGTTTTCAAAGTGCATTGAATGAGTTATCTTTCATTAATCTAAATATATTTTTCCATTGTTTTCTGGCTTGGAACATAATTGATGGCAAGTCTCTTATAATATTTATGTTTTCCCTACCATATGTGACATTTTCTTGTGACCGCCAGCTCAACGGTATACTTATATTTGTTTTTCAGCAGTGAGTCTGATGAATCCAGATGTGTTATGGTCATTTGATTTGTGTTTTGTATTTATCCTTTCTTCCCAGACCCAGACTGTCACCTGCACTAAGTTAACCTACCTCAAAAGCTACACCTTTTCAATGAAGATGCCCAGCAGTCAGGTGGAGGGACACCAGCAAACTTTTTGCCTTGCCTGACAACAAGAAGCAGAGCTTATGACAAGAGGTGCTGTACAAGTGTGAGGCCATTGTCCAGCACCAGCATGTACCTGTCTTTTATGTACTAGTCTGAGAGGGCCTTGGTTGACTTCTGTGAGGACCTCTTTAGTCTTAGCATGCTCAGAAAAGATGGTGGACAAATGGATCAAGATTTGAAGACAAGTCAGAACCTCAAAAGCACATTATCAGCATTAAGAGCATGCTTGGGGAGCTTGTAAATTACTTCAAATCCAAATGTGTGAAGAAGCCACCTGAACAGAATGGCACACTCTCTCCCCAGACCAGCAGCAGATTGAAAGAAGCTATAACTACAAGTAATGTACAGCAGTTTAAGTACTAGGTCAGCCACCCAAACCTCAGGAAACTGGATAAATCAGAATCCATCAATGGAGTGTCCAGCTCTGCCCTGAGTACGAAGCTTACCAAAGAACCCACACTTCCGGGCTTGTCACCAGAAGATCCACAGCAATCTAGATGAGCTGTCCCTGGGAGTGGACCACCTGAAGGACAGAGTCTTGGTGATGCAGATGAAAATCCAGGAGCAAGATGATATTCTTGACCTGCTCACAATCAAAGTGGACAAGTTATATGTCAGTATAAAAAGCATAGAAAGAAAAATACTACTTTAAAGACACCTTTAAAGAGAAGATTTTCTATTTTATTATGGTAAAAAGTTTAGAAAGATCTTTTTTGTAAGTTACAAGAAATTTCACTCATTATTTTAGTATGTAATATAATATTTTTGAAAATGTTATAATAGTGTTGGTCTTAAGAGATTTTGTTATCACGAGGAAGACTGTGTCCCACTTTTTATTAAGGCTGATGCCTATCTGAGTTATTTCATGTGAATACTTAAGTGTTCAGGCTGATCATAGTAACCTGGGAGTCTGGACCTGAATATCCTGGGCTTTTACTTATCACCCTGGAATGAGAATAAGGAGTTCCTTTTCTCACTTTGATGAGTATATGGAAAGAGGCAGGCAGAACTCCAGTCTTGGAACCATGAAGCTCAGTTTCTCTCTGTGTTGTATTGTTTTCATTCCTTGGCTTTAGAGTGAGTCTGAAAGCTAAAAGATTGTGTGAGCCAGTAGCATGTGATGAGGAGGAGTCTTCTCACACTATTGTTTAGCAGTCAGCATCCCACCCCACCCTCACTCCACTGGCACATTGTTTTCAACTCTACCCACCCCTTGTAAAGGATCATTAGATTTGGGAATGGATCAAGAAGGCACTCTTTGCTGTTTTATGGACAAATATCACCTCCTTCCACCCTTCTCCTCCATTTCTGGTACTTGTTTTAGTGAAGGAGGCCAGACTAGCCCTGCTTACAGTGAGGATAGGAAATGTATAGGGAATCCTGTGAGTCATTTTTCCTCTGTGCACTCATCCCTAACTTCCTATCTCTGGTCAGATATTGATTCCACAACTGAGTGGCACTGAAGAATTTGCAGGAATAGAGTATGATATATATATGGCCACTCTGTGGGCTTCCTCCACCAGGTGTTGCAACTCTCTGGGCATTGCCCCACTGACCAGGCCTTAGGTAGGGCAGGGTTTATTCAATATCTGAGGTCTGCTGGCTCATCCAGGAATCCCACTTCACAACCACTTCTCCTAGGAGGTGAAACAATTCTTCAGTTTAATCTCTGACAAGACTGTGAGGACTTCGAACTCCACCAATGTTGCTTAATTTGAATAGAGGGATTTGGCAAGAAAGAATGAAAGAAATGAAAAGGAGAAAGAGAGAAATAGAAAGAGAGAGAGAAAGAGTGGGAGAAAGAAAGAAATAGAAAGAGAAAGAAATAGAAAGAGGGAGGGGGAGGAAGAGAAGAAGGGAGGGAGGGAGGGAGTAAGGAAGGAGGAAGGGAGGACGGAAGGAAGGAAGGAAGGAAAGGAAAGGAAAGAAGGAAAGAAGGAAAGAAAGAAAAACCACCTCCAGTATGATAATTTTAACAGGCTCATCTTGAGCTCCCTTTAATTTTACAAAAATAATCATTTAAACGCTTTAATTAAAATAATTTCTATACCAGAATTAATTTATTTTCATTGGTATGTCCAGAGAAATAATTAAAGCTACAAGACCAAATAAAAGGGGTCAGGAAATGGTATGAAATAACAGTGCATTTCACCTGAAAGTGTGGCATTCACCTTTGTGACCTTTGCTTATTTGTGGTCACACTGCAGCCTGTCAATAATAGTCTCCTAAGGCAAAAGAAAACTGTTGTTATTGCTGCAGCAATACATTCGTATTTATGTAGGAATCAAATTAATAGTAATGTGTGGTCTATAATATTAATAAACACCTAGTAAATTGGTCTAAGGTTTTAATTATCAGTTTGTCATTTTGTTAGATAATAATTGTATATAACAGCACAGTAAAATATACATTAACTCTCTATCAACTATTATTATATATCTAGCATTTATTTTTTGTTTTTCTGAAATTATTTACAAGTGGGAATGTAGAGTTATGAGCATGATCTCTAGACTCAACCAATCTTGGTAGAAACACAGAGACAACAGTTAATGGTGTGACTTTTCATTAGTTACCTAACTTCCCGTGCTCTTTTTCTCCTCTAAAAATGCGTGTAAAATAGTATTGCTATGTAATAATAAATATAATATTTTCATCTGTATAAATGTGTTAATTAAGGGAGGTATATATAATAGAGTCAAGATCATTCCAATTATGCAACATATATGATTTTCTATTATATACTGTCCAAATGATGTTTTATGTCTAATTTATATTGGACAATCAAATACAGATATTTTATAGTCATATTTTGCAAACTACTTTTCATTATCAATTTCTAGAGTCACTAAACTAATTTTTAAAAATACCAGATCATTTTTATAAACAAAAACTCTTTTGATGTCATTCATGCTAAGAAGCTCCTTTGATTTCTCAACAGTTTTCAACATTTGGGTGCTATGAGACATAGGAATAGCACAAATGTGCCTGAATTCATCCTTAAGGGATTGACAGACTCCGAAGAGATCCAGTGGGTCCTCTTTATGCTGTTTTTCCTGATATACCTTATTATGTTGCTTGGGAATGCAGAGATGATACTGATAACTCGCCTGGATCTCCAGGTTCACACCCCCACGTACTTTTGCTTGAGTCACCTCTCATTCCTCAACCTCAGCTACTCAACAGTCATCATACCTATAACCTTAGAGAAATTACTGACTTTCAGTAAGTCTATTTCATTCATGGGGTGTTTCATCCAGTTGTACTTTTTTGTCTTCTTGAGTGTCACTGAATTTTTCCTTCTCTGGTCAATGGCCTATGACCACTATGTAGCTATCTGTAAGCGCTGAATCTACTCACTTATAGTCTTAGGAACAGATAAGTGAAAAATGCTCTGATTAGAGTCATGCACAAGATAGAGAGAACCAGGGAACTGAAATGACAATGATAACTGACTATTTGAGCTCATCCTTTCTTTCTTTTCTGTTTAAGTATGTACAAGGTCTCTTTATAAATACAGTAGCATCCTTTAATAAGTTTGCATTAAATTTAATTATCCTCTGATTACTACACATACCCTGGAACATTTCCAATAATGATTTTATAAATCAACATAGCAATTGGAAGCCATGAGATATGTGATAATCCTGGGGTTTAAATACATGTTTTCAAAATAAATTAGTTCCTAAATGACTCTATTGATAATTTTAAATCTATAGAGTTTTATAAATATTAAAGGAGATGTTAAATTTAAAAATTTAATCCAGTCCTAATAAATTTTGATCCTTCTCATCAGGTTACTTACTTTCTTGCCATGTTTTGAATACTCAATGCCTTTTGTTATAATAATACTCACTGGTATTTCATAAATACTTTTCGTTTATCTTAGTCATAAACAAACAGATAAAAAGGAAAAAGATGCTTCAATATTTGGCCTTAGAGCAAAGTAAAATATTTTGATAGAATTAAGTTATAGAAAAACTGTATGTGTACAATGAAGAAGATTTGGAAAATATTTTCAAACTTTAAAGAAAATAGGAATATTCAAGCCATTTCTGATAGTTTTAATCATGGTTTCTGAACTAATCTTAGGTATGTGTATTTATATATTACATATGCAAAATGATTGTCATTTTCTGATTCTCTTGTGCAACTTTGTTTTCCCCTCATCCTAAAATAATTGGTAAAGCCTTCATCATTAAAATGTATGAGATGAATATTTTCTTAAAATAAAGTGAAAAAGAATTTCAACTTACAATGCTTCGAGACCTGAAGTTTTGTAAATTCATTATGATAAATATCTGCATGCAGTAATGCAGTAATATCTCTTTTGAGTCTATCTGCTGCTTATTTGAAAACCCTATCATCTGTGATATATAAACAAGCTTCAGTAATTTGTGTTTCTTTTTTAAATTGCAGTATGATTTAAAAAAATAATTTCCTTTTCTTGATTTCTATGTTTGTTAAAGTCTTTAAAAAGAAATACATTTTTCAGTTAAAATCTTTGCTCACTTAAAAAAATTAATAGAGAAAATGGGTAAAATTAACAATCAATAATAAATCCAAATTTGTGATATCCCATATGTTTTAGTCACATAGTTTGATAAAATTTCCATTAAAAATATTACACTGTATAATCTGTAATTGCGGTTTTAATTTTCTGTGATATTCAATCTATATTTTAAAAAGTATGTTTTCTTCATTTTCCAAGTATTTGATTTTCTTAAATCAACCTTTTACAATGGTTATTAGATATATATTTTTTGCATTCAAGTTATTTGCATTATTAACTTATATTAAGGTTTTCTTTGTAGAATTATATTTGGCTATTTTCCAAAATAGATTTTGAATAATCAAAATAATTTTCAAGCTCCATTTTATTGTTTAAAAACTTAACAACTTTTCAGCAATTTGTCACTGTTCTTCAATTTACTCAAATAATTAAAATGTACTCTACTTTCCTCTACATCCTGAATTTCTATGTAAAGTTTTACTTATCATATAGATTATTGTATTATGCCTTATTTTTGCTCTGAAATCTATGTTGTCTAGAATATATATTTATCGCATTCCTCTTTCTTTTGTTTGCAAATAGAGACGTCTGTCATAAGCATTTATTTTTCATAATATATATTTCTGGCTAATCCCCTATCTTGTACATTCATTGTGTCATTTCTTATATTTATAAGTCTTTAAATAATGTTAGATAAAATAAGACTGTAATAGAGCATGACAAAATATGAACATTAGTTTTTATTTGCAAATTATTGCTGTTATAAATTAATAATAAAATTGGATTATGTTTACTGAGCACCTACTGAGTTCCAGACAATATTCAAAGGCTTCAGATTTATATTTACAAGGTAACTCTTGGATTGGTTCTTTAAATGTCTAAAATTTAATCTCATGTAATGGAAAGCCATCCTCCTCCTTGTTCAGGAAAGGCTTAAGGTTTCCTTGATGTTATAGACCACACATCGAGTACATCTGCATATCATATTGATTCTATGTACAGAATATATTTGGGGGTGACTTTTCTCAACACCTCTTTTGCTACCCCCTGGCCTAAAGAACCACCATCTAGGTATTTAAATTATTGGTGAAGTTTTATATTTGGTCTTCCTTGTTTTCTGCCTTATTACACTTGAATCTATTTCAATGTGGGACCAGAGGTATTTAAATTATTGGTGAAGTTTTATATTTGGTCTTCCTTGTTTTCTGCCTTATTACACTTTAATCTATTTCAATGTGGGACCAGAGTATGACTCTTAAAATGTAAGTTGTATTATGCCACTTTGCTTCACAAAAACCGACAAGAATACTGATCACACAAAGGGTAAAACTCAAAACATTATAATAGCTTCCAGATCCAGCAAGATTTTGTCTCTCCTTCTTACTTCTGTGAACTCATCCTTTATGATTTTATCTGTCATGCCTTCTTTGAGTGGCCACCCTGACCTCCTCATGCTTCCCCATATACATTAGCCCAGATGTTGCCTGGACGTTTTCCATTTTTTCTTCTTCCTGAATTTCCCATTGCCCAGATAATTGAAAGGATCTTTTCTTATTCTCTTCCTCATAAGATCATCCTTTGCCATACTATTAAAATTGAATCTTACTCATCCCTTACCAAACTGCATGTGTTTACCACAGCAGTTACCCATGTAATATTCTGTATTTTTGCTTATGCCATTTATTTCCTCTGAGTTTTTCTCAACTATGAAAGCTTATGAGCACAAGATTATTGCCAAATAAGTTCAATCCTGATTCCCACAACCTAGAAGAGGGCCTCAATAAATGTATATGAATAAATTTTACAGAGGATGAAACTAGGACACAGAGAGCTTGTGGACCTTGTTCAGTGTCAGTCTAAAGGGTACAGGAAAAACCCATATCTGAGTCCACTCAGCCTGACTGTAGACCTCACATTCTTCATCACCACACCGATTTTCTACAAATGCATTCTACACTTACCAGAGATGAAAAAATCATCCATTGCTTTACTATATATTTTTTTATTAAAAGTAAGAGGGTTTTAGAGGCAAGATGGCATTGGTTTAGGAGGGTACTCACTGACTAGCTCTCTGGGGACGGCCAATTGTGGGCGGGGTCCTGCCTGAGGGTCTGTGCTATGGGCGCATGGAGCAAGAAGCTTGGGTCATCTAGCAGTGGGAAGATCAACTACGTGGAGTGATCGGTGGAGATTCATGAGTTTTGGGCCTGTCTGTGGTGATTAACACAGATGGCTGAGCCCCACCCAAAGGGAAAATGGCTGGTTTGAGTTGCAAATCCTGCACCCTTGACTCCCACTCCCGGTGTGAGGGAGCATAATCTTAGGGAGGGAGGGTTATGACAGAAGATGGAGAGGGGTATAACTTCTGGGGATATGGCTGCCTGTACCCCCTCATAGCTTTGGGGAGCAGATAAGCTGGCTTGAAACAGCCTAGACTGAGGGGAGAGGTGAATCTGCTGAGGAAACCTGATTTACCCAGCAGCCCACTGACAATGAGCCTTGGCCCCAGAGGGGCCGGAGTCAGCCAATTTTATCACTCTGCACTGACAAGCATCAGAGCTTCATCTCCCCTGGTGAGGCCAGGAAGTGGGAAGGGCTTGATTAGTTTCCATGAGCCTATTTAGAGTCCTCTTGGTGAATGGGGCGATCTAGCAGAGGACTTCATTTGGGTCCCTTATATTGCAAGAAAAAAAAGAAGAAGACAATCACTTTGAAAAATGAATTCTTGTTCTTAATTGAGTTTAATACCAAAAATCTGCCTCAAAACCTGCAGATAGAACCCTGAAGGGAAATTGATAAACACAAGCAAGCTGAGAGGATCCGCAAGGACCCTAGAAGGCACATTTCCTCCTTAGCTTTGTTTGACTGCTTGCTGGAGTGGTTGTTTGGTTTTTCTCTGTTTATTTGTTGTCTCTTGCTTTTTTCCTCCCCCCTTTATGTTTTCCTTCAATTTTTTAATTAGGTGCTGCTAGCTTACCTCTTCTTTGCTGTGCTTCTTCTTCAGTGATTTCCCATTCTCTGTCTATATTGATATTGAATCCCAAGCTATCTCTTATCATTCTTTCATCTCTCTGCCTTCTGCTTTCTGTTGCAGTTCTAAGACACCATGCTTTTTCATTAGCCCACAACTTAAGGGTGTCAATTTCTATTCTATTTTGTTTTCTTCTTTTTTAAATTAATATTAGCTTTTTCCTTTTAGCCCTTTCTTTACTCTTTCTCTCCCTCCTCATCATTCTAGCCTTCTAAATCATTATATATATATTCTCTATTTGGTTTCCCAGTCCAATGTAGGTACTCCACTTTTATTCCTATTATTCTACACTGCCAAAACAAGTTAAATATTCATTTCACTAAGTCCTATATTGCCCCTCTTCTAAGTTTTATCAATATTACTATTATCCTTCTTCCTTTCTCACATATTTCGATTCCTCTGGGACTAATTTTTTGCCTTGAAGGTAACATAGAAAGAAGCAAGGAAACAAAATAAGAAGAAAAAGTGTCAAAGGGAAAACTTAAAACACACAGAGAACCACCAACTAAATAAAACTCTAGAGGAGAGAGAGATTCTAATCAACTGAATAAATCCAGCAAGATAAAATGATCACTAGAGGGCAACAAAAAATGACAAACCACACTGAGAAACAGGAAGACATGGACCACTCCAATAAAAAAACTGAAAACCAAGAATATATGCAGAACATTGAACAACAATGTTCAAACAACAAATCAAAGACTTCCAAACAAATATCATGAACCAACTTGATGAAGAGAAGAAAGAGATTAAGGATGTTAAGAAGATACTGGGAGAACATACTGAAGAAATTGTAAACATACACAAAAAGATAACTGATATGATGATGATCAATGGCACAATCCAAGAAATCAAAAAGACGCTGGATTCACATAACAGCAGATTTGAACAGGCAGAAGAAAGAATTAGTGATGTGGAAGACAATACAACTGAAATCAAACAGATAGTAGAAGAGATAGACAAAACATAGAAAAAATCAAGCAGGGACTCAGGGATTTAACTGACAACACAAAACACACAAACATATGCATTATGGGCATCCCAGAAGGAGAACAGAAGGGAAAGGGAACAGAAGGAGTGTTGAAGGAAATAATGGCTGAAAACTTCCCAACCCTATTGAGAGAGATGGATGTGCAGATCCAGGAAGCAAATCACACCCCAAACAGTATAAATCCAAACAGGCCAACTCCAAGACATTTACTTGTCAAAATTTCCAATGCTCAAGAAAAAGAGAAAATACTCAAGGCAGCAAGAGAAAAGAGTATCAGCATATACAAGGGAAGCACAATAAGATTAAGTGCTGATTCCTCATCAGAAACCATGGAGGAAAGAACACAGTGGTATGATATAGTCAAAGTACTAAAAAAAACCTTCCAGCCACGAATTCTCTATCCAGAAAAACTGGCATCCAAAAATGATGGAGAGTTCAAAATATTCACAGATAAACTGAAATTAAGAGAGTATGTCAATAAGAAAATGGCACTTTAAGAAATACTAAAGGAAGTTCTACAAGTTGAAAGGAAAAACCAACGGAGAGAGAGTTGGAGGAGAGTTTAAAAACAGCTAAAAAGACAAAAACAGAAACAAAACAACATATGACATATATTAATCCAAAGAAAATATGGCTGAAGTAAGAAATTTGTTGCACGTAATAACACTGAATGTTAATGGATTAAATTCACCACTCAAGAGACACATGGATAAGGAAATATGATCCATCTATCTACAAGAAACCCCCATTCGACCCAGGGATTCAAGGAGGCTGAAAGTAAATGGCTGGAAAACAATTTTACAAGCTAACAATAGCTAAAAAAGGGCAGGAAAAGCTATTCTAATATCAGACAAAATAGACTTTAAATGCAAAACTATTGTAAGAGACAAAGATTGACACTATGTATTAGTAAAATGGTTAATATCTCAAGAAGAGAGAACAATTATAAACGTTTATGCACCTAACTGGGGTGCCTCAAAATAAGTGAGGCAAACTCTGTAAAACCTAAGTGGAGAAATAAATGCTTCTACAATTATAGCAGGGGACTTTAATACACCATTACCATCATTAGAAAGAACGTATAGACAGAGAATCAACAAAGAAGCAATCACATGGACATAATAGACATATATAGAACAATGCACCCAAATACAGCAGGATTTACATTCTTCTCGAGTGCACATGGATCATACTCCAAGATAGACCACTTGCTAGGCCACAGGAAAACTCTCAATGAATTCAGGAAGGTTGAGATTAGACAAACTAATTTCTCTGATCACAATGGAATGAAATTGGAAATCACTAATGGGCAGAGAAACAGGTTAGGTGCAAGCATATGGAAGTTAAACAACACACTCTTAGACAAACAGTGGGTCAAGGAAGAAATTTTAAAAGAAATCGGTAACTACCTTGAAACTAATGAAAACGACAACACAACATATCAAAACTTATGGGATGCAGCAAAAGCAGTACTGACAGGGAAGTTCATAGCCATAAATACATATATTAAAAAAAGAAGAAAGTTAAAATTGAAGACCTAACTTCACACTTAGAGGAATTGGAAAAACAACAACAAACTAAACCTAAAGGAAGTAGAAAGAAGGAAATAACAAAGATTAGAGCAGAACTAAAAGAAATAGAGGATAAGAAAGCACTAGAAAAAATAAACAAAACCAAATGCTAGTTTTTTGAGAATATCAATAAAATTGACAAACCCTTAGCCAGAGTAACAAAGAAAAAAAGAGAACAGATGCAAATACACAAAATAAGGAATGAGCAAGGGGATATCACTACTGACCCCACAGAAATAAAGAGTATCATAAGAGGATACTTTGAAAAATTATTTGCCTACAAGAATGATAATTTAGAGACAATGGACAAGTTTCTAGAAACTGACAAACAGCCTACATTGATGAAAGAAGAAATTGATGAACTCAACAGTCCAATTACAGGTAAAGAGATCGACTCAGTCATCAAAAACCTCCCAACTAAGAAGAGCCCAGGACCAGATGGCTTCAGAGTTGAATTCTACCAAACATTCCAGAAAGAGCTTACACCAATTCTACTTAAGCTCTTCCAAAAAATAAAAGTAGAATGAATATTGCCTAACTCATTCTATGATGCCAACATTACCCTAATACCAAAACCAAACAAAGATACCACTAGAAAGGAAAACTACAGACCAATTTCTCTATTGAACCTAGATGCTAAAATCCTCAACAAAATACTTGCTAATCACATTCAACAACATATCAAAAGGATTATACACCATGACCAAGTGGGATTCATCCCGGGTATGCAAGGATGGTTCAATATAAGAAAATCAGTCAATATAATACACCACATAAACAAACTGAAAGAAAAAATCACATGATCATCTCTTTGGATGTAGAAAAAGCATTCGACAAAATACAACACACTTTCCTGATAAAAACACTGCAAAAGTTAGGAATAGAAGGAAACTTTCTGAGTATAATAAAGAGTATACATGAAAAACCCAAAGCTAACATCATCTTCAATGGTGAAATCCTAAAAGCCTTCCCTCTGAGATTGGGAACAAGACGTGGATGCTCACTATCACCACTCCTATTTAATATTGACTTAGAAGTACTTGCTCAAGGACTGAGGCAAGAAAAGGATATAAAATGCATCCAGATTGGAAAAGAAGAAGTAGAAATTTCATTATTTGCAAACGACATGATCCTATACATAGAAAGCCCAGATAAATCTACAACAAAGTTTCTAGAACTTAGAAAGGACTTCAGTAATGTTGCAGTCCATAAGATCAATGCTCAAAAATCAGCAGCATTTCTGTTCACCAATAATGAGCAATCAGAGGAAGAAATCAGGAACAATATGCCCTTTACAATAGTAACTAAAAGAATCAAATACCTACGAATAAATTTAACTAAAGTTGTAAAGGACTTATATACAGAAAACTACACAACACTGTTAAAGGAAATCAAACAAGACTTAAATAAATGGAAAATATTCCCTGTTCATGGATAGGAAGACTAAATATCATCAAGATGTCTCTCCTACCCAAACTAATCCACAGATTTAGTGCAATCCCAATAAAAATCAACACTATATTTTTTAAGGAATTGGAAAAATTGACTACAAAATACATTTGGAAAAGTAAGAAGCCCTGAATTGCCAACAACATATTGAAAAAGAAAAATAAAGTTGGAGGTATCATATTACCAGACTTTTAAACATATTACAAAACTACAGTGAATAAAACTGCATGGTATTGGCACAAGGATAGGCCTACTGACTAATGGAATCGAATTGAGAGTTCTGATATAGATCCTCGCCTATACAGTCATCTGATATTCAACAAGTCTACCAAGCCCACTCAGTTGGGAGAGAATGGTCTCTTTAACAAGTGGTGCTTGGAGAACTGGATATCCATATCCAAAAGAATGAGAGAAGAATACCATCTCACAACTTATATGAAAATCAACTCAAAATGGATGAAAGATCTAAATATAAGAGCCAAATCCATAAAGATCTTGGAAGATAATGTAGGAAAGCATCTACAGGACCTTGTAATAGGAAATGGTTCCATGAACTTCACAGTCAAAGCATGAGCAGCAAGAGAAAAAATAGATATATGGGATCTCCTCGAAATTAAAAACTTCTGCACCTGAAAGGACATTATTAAGAAAATAAAAAGGCAGCCTACCCAATGGGAGAAAATATTTGGCAACCATATATCTGAAAAGAGCCTAATATCCTGCATATATAAAGAAATCCTACACCATGAAAATAAAAAGACAAACAACCCATTTAAAAAATGGGCAAGTGACCTGAAAAGACACTTCTCCAAGGAAAAAATACAAATGGCTAAAAAACACATGAAAAAATGCTCGACATCGCTTGCTATCAGGGAAATGCAAATCAAAACTACAATGAGATACCATCGTACACCCATCAGAATGGCAGCTATTAAAAAAACAGAAGACCCTAAGTGTTGGAGATTATGTGGAGGAATAGGAACCCTCATCCATTGCTGGTGGGATTCTGGAATGGTCCAGCCACTGTTGTGGACAGTTTGGCGGTTCCTCAGAAAACTAACAACAGATCTTTCGTATGATCCAGCAATTCCACTACTGGGTATATACCCAGAAAAACTGAAAGCAAAGACACGAACAGATATATGCACACCAATGTTCATAGGGGCATTGTTCACCATTGCTAAAAGTTGAAATCAGCCCCGGTGACCATCGACAGATGAATGGATAAGCAAAATGTGGTACATACATACAATGGATTATTACTCAGCTGTCAGAAGGAATAAAGTGCTAACACATGGAATAACATGGATGAATCTTGAAGACCTTATGTTGAGTGAAGCAAGCCAGGCATTGAAGGATGAACAGTATATGACCTCACTGATTTGAACTGAGGAAAGTGAGCAGTCTTTAAGAACCATTGTCTGAACGATAGGTTAACAAGGGAGAGGAAGAGAAGAGTAGGCAGTGAGCCATCACTCATATGGACAAAATCTATGGTAAAGGAATAGAGTATAGTTGCATATTGAAGGATAGGAAAGATGGGTAGTGATATTACTGGGTTTGGTGGTGCATGGTTGACAGGTGTGTAGATTAGGAAGGGCAGGTTGGAATACCCAGGGCATGTAACTATGAATCTTGTAATTCCATGAGTCAAGACAGGGGAGTGTCATATGCCCCAGGGGGATGGGGAGGAAGGAACAGTTAAGATTAAATGGGGTATTTAGTGGTCATGAGAAAGTTTTTTCATTACCTTACAGTAATGGACACAGGACATGGTAAATATCATCAAAAATTATTAAACTGTACCGTCTAAATTTTAAACTATACTGTAAACCATTGACAATGTTTAATTGCTATATTTTACTATCTGTATAACAGTTATAACAATGCTAACATCCATTTTTAAAAAAAGGTTTTAATATGGTGTGGGAAAGGGGGAGGGAGGTTGGGTATGTGGGAGTCTCTAGCATTCTGTGTTTGACTTTGCTGTAACCTAAAACTTCTTTGAAAATTAAATGAAAATTTGGGAGACAGTGGCTAATGAGAGTGGGAAGGTGTCATGGTACACTGGACATTCAATAATACAGTGATAAAAGGAAAAAAGAATAATTTTTTTAAAAAGGAATTTTTTTTGTTTTTTTTTCCCATTTATTTGAATGTCCCAATCTGCTAATTATATATATATATATATTTTTTATTATGGGTAAAAATCAAAATTCTCACAATACATACAAACATTTGCAAAATGATATATAAATATATATGCATATATGTGTATTTGCTTACAAAAATGTTGTTTATATATATATATATATATATATATACATATATTTTAAGAGGTGCTTAGATTACCCAAAATATTACACAGAACCCACTGGGATTCCCATGTTGCCCACCTCCCACACCTCCCATCACATCCCACACAAACATCTCCCACAGTCTGGCCCACCACCCTCAATGAACTTACACATCCTGGAGCCTTGCCACCAACCATAGACCACAGTTCACACTGTAGACCACACTCTCTCCCACTCAGTTCTGAGTGGTGTGTGCTGATTTAAAATGGCCTACATCCGTTGCCACAACAGTACTCAGGACAACCTCCAACTCCCAAAGAAGCCACTGTATTCCAACTGCTCATCCCCTCCCTACACCAAAAGTGTCAAGTGGCCACTGGCTCCACCTCATTGTTATAATTTCTTGCATTGCTAGAATCACTATATGTGAACAAGAGAATACCATCAAGTCCACTCTAGTCCATAGTTCTTCCCGCAATCCTGAGGCGACTGGGATGGTGATGTCCATTCCAACTCCAAGTGAGAGAGGGCTTATATCCCATGGATATGGTGGGTGGGATGATCCTGCCTGCAGATGCAGGCCCTCTCCATTCCCTGGGATGGCCATTGCCCATCGTTGTCTCCTCACCAGGTGACTAGGATGAGTCCATTGAGCTGTAGGGTAGGAGTTGCAGCTCCACCTAGATTTCATGAACACCTGGAACATAGGTAGGCGGGAGGCTCCAGTCTCTGGAAGTATACTTAAAAACTCCAGCATCGCATATAGGTTTGAATAGAAGGGACTGGTGAACCATGTGAAGGGAGGACTTATTTGAGTCTAATTCTGTCACTCTCAGGAGCACAGATTCCAAAATAGAACCCACTGATAAGGCATCAGTCTCTGGGGCTATCCCCCCTTATATACGACCAGGGTTTCTCCGGAGCTCTCAGGAACCCCACTGAGTGGGGTGATAGGCACTTAGATATTCTATGAGCTCTTACTGAGGTGTGCATAAGAGTTACCTCTGGGATGACCTCCCGACTCTCTTTGAAGTCTCTTAGCCACTTGAACTCATTTGTCATTACCATTTCCCCCTTTTATTCAAGGTCTTTTTCCAGTTGTGTTGCCAATTATATTTTATTTTAGTTTTGTTTTCTTTTTCTTTTGAGTTTCCTTGTACTTATTTCTTGCAGTTAAGCTTAACATTATTATTTCTTTTTCCTATTAATTGTATTTGGTTATTATATGGGCTTCATGTTCAAGGAAGGTTTAGATCACAGAAAGGTTACAATAGGGGCTGCAGAGGATCATTGGTGGGGGTGTCTGGGATGGGGGATTCATGGGAGTAAGTTCATCTGAATATACATGAAAGATATATAAAATTATTCAAATGATCAAGGGATGGGGCATGGTCATGGTGGGTAGACAATCACTCAGTAAATGAGGGAATCTGAATTCCCAGCCTGGAGAGCTCTGCCACATTCTCCAAGGGAGCAGCAACAGTCCCCTGAGTGCAGGGGCAATGTCTGGCAAAAGAGGATGGCCCACGTATGGGTTCTTGTTATTGATGACTAGCCTTATGAGTCTTTGCTCTGGTAATTGAAACTTAGCCTACTGTTATGGGGTGCCTAAGGATTGTTACCTGAAAGCCTCCTTGTTCCTCAAATGTGGCCTCTCTCTAAGCCAAACTCAGAATATGAATGCATTTCCTTTCCCCAAACATGGGACATGACTCTGGGGATGAGCCTCCCTGACAACAAGGGATGAATTCCAAGTGCCAACTGGAAACATGATTGGAAAAAGACCTTGAATAAAAGGGGGAAAATGTAAAGACAAATGAGTTCAAGTGGCTAAGAGACTTCAAAGAGAGTCGGGAGGTCATCCCAGAGGTAACGCTTAGGCACACCTCAGTAGGATCTCATAGAACACCAAAGTGGATATCACCCCACACAGAGGGGCTCCTGAGAGTTCTGGAGACACCCAAGTCCTTTATAATGGGGGGATAATCCCAGAGATTGATGCCTTATTAATGGACTCTACTTTGGGATCTGTGCTCCTGAGAGTGACAAAGTTGGACTCAAATAAGTCCTCCCTGCACATGGTCCATCAGTCCCTTCTATTCAAATCTATATGTGATGCTGGAGTTTTTAGGTGTACTTCCAGAGACTGGAGACTCTGGCCTACCTATGTGCCAGCTGTGCCTGGAATCTCGGTGGAGCTGCAACTCCTACCCTACAGCTCAATGGACTTATCCAAGTCACCTGGCAAGGAGACGACGACGAGCAACTGCCATCCCAGGGAATCGAGAGGGCCTCCAGTTGCAGGCGGCATGATCCCATCCATCGTATCCATGGGATATAAGCCCTCTCTCACTTGGAGGTGGAGTGGACATCACCATCCCAGTCCCCTTAGGGTTGGGGGATGAGCTATGGACTAGAGTGGACTTACTGGTATTCTGTTGTAGACATATTGTGATTCAAGCAGTGGAAGAAATTATAACAGTGTGGTGGAGCCGGTGGCCACTGGACGATTTTGGGGCAGGGAGGGGAAAGGCAGGTGAAATACAGGGGCTTTCTCGGGGCTTGGGGGTTGTCCTGAGTGACATTACAGCAACAGATATAAGCCATTTTACATCAGCATATTCCATGCAGAACTTTCTGGGAGAGAGTGTGGTCTACGATGTGAACTGTGGTCTATACTTGGTGGCAAGGCCCCAGGATATGTTTATCCATTGTGGGTGATGTGCCACACTGATGAAGGATGTTTGTGTGGGATGTTGTGGGATGTGTGGGAGGTGGGGAACATGGGAATCCCTGTAATTTCTGTGTAATATTTAGGTAATCTAAGCACCTTTTAAAAATATATTTTTATAAAAATAACATTTATGTAAGCAAATGCACATACATGCATATATATTTATATATCATTTTACAAATATTTGTATGTATTGTGAAAAATTTGATTTTTTACCCACAATAAAAAAAAAAAAAGAATAGACCAGTCAAAAAATAAAAATAAGAGGCTTTTGTAAAGGTGTATAAGGCTAGCAAACATTCTATAGAGATCATGAGGAAAAATACTGTGACATTGTCAAGACCACCTAAATTTTTTCAAACTTACAAGTATAGTTATATTTACAGAAATGCAAACTTTGTAAAGGAAAGAAAGATTTCTCTGGTGATGTGACTGGGATGGAGATACTACTGATATTAGTCAGGTACAGGCTCTCCTGGTGAAAGAAAGGGCTCAGAATCACTGGCTCAACAATAGGGAAGTTAGAATCCTTGTATGTAGCAATGCAGACTTTCACTGACTAGGGTTTGTGGGTAGCTCTTTCCCATGGATAACCTTGTGACTCAGGTTTCTTTTTTGCTAATCTATCATCCCCCAAGATATTGTCCTCTTCTGCACGTATGAAGAGGTTTACATAATTCTCTGTGCACATTCACCAGTCTGAGGGAAATATGAGATTTTCACATTGGGAAAATAATTTCTTTTTTCATGTAGAATGTTTTTAAGGAAAAATTCAAAATCTTTAAAATATATAAAACTGCTCAGGCTACCTATTTTTCTGCTATGAGCATCTATAAGGAATTGTACATTATATATAAATCATGAAATTTAACAAAACAATTATAACAATTTATTACTATGATTTTAATATCTGTAGGGAATATAGTGTTATTCTTCTTCCATTTCTAATATTGGCAAATTTGTCTTCTCTCTTCACAATGGTTGTCTTAGAGATTATTAACCTTTGAGTAATAGTGATACAAGTCATCTTTCCCTTTCTTTGTGACATTATGATATGTTTTGCTTTAATATGTGACTTAAGCTTTGCAATGCAGCAATGCAATTTTCCTATTGACAATTATTTTAAAGCAAATATATTTTTAAAAAGCCATTATTTGATATATTTACTTTCAATTTTACATATTTATATTATTATTTCTTTGAGTAGACACCAGGTTTCTTCTGTTATCATTCTTTTTCTACCTGGAAAATTGTTGAAGCACAAGTTTGTTAGATGTATTACTTCTGTATGTGAGTGTGTGTTGATTTTCCTGGAAAAGTTTTTATTTTGTTTTTATATTTGAAAGGTATTTAAGTTGGTATTGAATCCTACAATGACAGTTATTATCTGTCAGTATTTGAAACACGACTCTTCGATTTGTTCTGGTTTGCATAGCTTTTGAAGATGTCTATTGTAATTCTCATGGTTCTTTTTCTATGTGTGGTCTGTTCTATCCTCAGACTTCCCGCATAATTTCCTATTTATCTTTGTTTTTGAGCTGTGAGATCAAGGAGTGCAGATATGTTTTGTTGGTTGCTTGATTTGCTATTTGTATTTCACCTTCCTGGGATCTTTCATAATTTGTGAATCTGAGGTTTAATGTATTTCCTTATTTTCAGAAAAGTTGTGATCATTATCACCTTAATTTTTTTTTTTATGTCTTCCCTTTCTATTCCTGTTGTAGGATACTAACTACTTGCATATTATGCCATTTATATTGTACCATACCCCTTTGGATAATTTTCCCTGAACTTTTCATTTCTTCTTGAACATTTTTTTTCTATTAGTTAATTCTTATTGGCTTATTATCAAGTTCACTGATTCTTTCCTCATCTTTATTGAACATATAGATGTTTCTGATGATGGAATTTTTTGTTTCTTATGTTGCATGTGTGCTTTTAAATTCTCTATTTCTAACACTTCATTGGACACTACATTACAGATTCCATCTTTTTAATGCAATTTCATTCATATCCATTACATGTTGTTATTCTCTCATCTAGACCTTCTAACCTAGTAATTGCCAATGTTCTTTTGTTACAGAACCCAGGACCAACTGTGGTGGAACATTTTGGCTTACTCACTGCAGTGAGGAATAACATATGCCATGGGAAAAATCAGCAGTTTCTAAGTGATAGAGCTTTAGAAATATCCTATTACAGGATTTAGGCTTTGTTGGGGTAACTAAGGATAAGATAAGGAAACAATGTTTGGTATTCTTTTAGATGCTGTCCATATGCAGGAGCAGTTGTATGGTTGGGTATCAATAAACATCACCTATCTTTAGGCACACTAAAATAAGAATACAGCAATGATTGGTACAGTCATAGGGATTCTTCATTTAGTAGTCTAGAGGAGGAGGTTATTTGGTATTTTGAAGGCTGCTCTGTGAGCTTATCTGAAGTTCTTCCTCCCGGCCCCTAGTCTTTCTCTTGAGCACTTGATATAGCCCTGCAGATAAGTTATTGACAATGAATGCAAACTCCTTAAATCTCAGCTCACTCTTTTTCACAATTAACACTGTAGCTCATGCTTGGCTTTAACAATTCTGCAAATTGTATCTCTATGCTTCCTTTCTATTTGCACAGTGACCACATTTTCTGCCACCCTCTGTCAAAGGGTAAAACACTTCATTTGCTCCTGTCCTATTTGTGAGCCTTGTCCCTTCTTGGAATGTGATTTCTTAGATGTTTCCAACCTTTTCCTTCTGATAGGCTCAAGAAAAGTTAAAGTTTTGAAGATTTATGGCTTTTTAAAATTGTTAAGTTTGAGGAAATGATCTTTGAAGATTTTTACATCCTATGTAGAAGTGAAAGTTCTATATTCCCTTTTAATCTTATTTACTGCTTTGATTTCATGTATCTCTTCTCTGCAGAACACCACTATTTCCAGTACAATATCTATCTACATTTCTAGTAATGCACCTTGAAAATGAAAAGAAACCTCAGAATCTCTGTAGGCATAACTGGTCTCATCCATTTACATTTTTTCATATAATAAACTTTATTTTTAAAGAAGCTTTAGGGGAAGCGGCTGTGGCTCAATCAGTAGGGCTCCCGTTTACCATATGGGAGGCCCCGGGTTCGGTTCCCGGGGCCTCCTGGTGAAGGCAGACCCGCCCGCACGGTGTGGTTAGCTGACCCAGCTAGCACAAGCAGCAAGGGGGGGATAAATGAATAAATAAATAAAATCTTTAAAAAAAAAAAAAAAAAAAAAAAAAAGAAGCTTTAGATTACAAAAAAGTTACATCAAAAGTATAATAGATTCCCATTTACCCCACCCTCTCCCACATTTTATGCTATTAATAACATTTTTCAATAGTGTGGTGGATTTGTTACAATCAATGAATAAATATTGAAGTATTACTGCTAAACAAGGTCTATAGTTTACCTTATGGTTTATACTTTGCACCATACAATTTTACAGGTTTTGACAAAATGTATAGTGGCTTATATCCATCACTGCAATATCATGTAGATCAATTCCAATGCCCTATGTTACACCTATATTCCCTCCTTCTCCCCTCAGTACATCTGGTAACCACTATCTTTATATCTATGTCATATGATCTTCTATTACTACATTAATGTCTACTTTGTTACATGGTTGCATTCCCCCCTAAAGTTTGCTCATTCCTCAATCTTGATGATGTGAGGATGTTGTTGTCCACTCTACTTCAGATTGAGAGGGGGATTAGATATTATGGTGCAGATGGTAGGATCTCTTGAGCTTGCAGTAGTAAATAATCTGTTTTGGTGAATAGGGATTATCCATCATCATCACTTTGTTCATTGTCCTGGGAAAATCTGTTGAACTGGAAAGCAGATGTTATCTGAAACTCTGCTACTCTGCTGAGATGCAAGGTTCAACTAGCATATGAACAGACTGAAGATTAAGTCTCTGGGACATATATCAAATGAGTATATTACAAATTATAGGTTCAGTAAAAAGGATAGAGTAACCATGTATAGGAAAATCATAAATGAGTCTAACTCTGATATATTGGGAAATAGGTTATCATGTATTCCAAAGTAAGGCCTACCAACAGGCACTGATTTAATATGGATTTGTGCCTTGCCTATAGGGTCCAGATGTCTCTAGAGCTCTCGGGTGCACCCCTTTAGAGGTTTTTTTTACTGTAGCAGTTAGTGAGATCTGACTGAGACTTGCATGGTTATAACCTCTGGAATGACCTCATGACACACTTTGAAATCTCTTAGCCATTAAAACCTCTTTTATAATTAATGTTTCACCCTTTATATCAAGGATTTTTTCCAAATGCATCACTGGTTGGTGCTTGGGTATTAATCCCTCAGGGACAGGGAAGCTCATCCCAGAGTCATGACCCACAACAGGGAAAAGGGTGTGCATTTATTTGCTGAGTTAGGCTTAGAGAGAGGCCACATATGAGTAATAAGAAGGTTTTTAGGAGGTAACTCTTAGGCTATTGTTATTATTAGGCTAAATTTCAATTTTACAAGAACAAGGTTCATAACTACAAGCATTAACACTGAAAGCGTGGCATATTGGTCTGCTTTCTTTTATTAGCCACTGCATGTACTCAAGAAATTCTTGTTCCTCTGTCTGAGAAAGTAGCAGGATTCCCCAGGATGGGAGTTTAATATTTCATGGTTTATTGTGTTGGTCTCTACCCACTGAGATAACACCCTATGACAAGATGAACACATTCATATTCCATAGAGGTATGCCCAGGTTCAACCTTCCCCACACATCCCCTCACCACCAATACCCTGCATTATGATGCACCCCCAGAGCTTCATGGCTTCCATTCTTAGTATTATAACCTGTTGAACTCTCTCAAAATGTCCATAATCATGTATATAATGGAATAATATAAAAGCATAACCTGTTTCAGAATTTATAATTGTTTAATAAATATTACTATGGTCATATATAAATTGTCAAGTGATACGTTTCTAATTATTATGAGAGATTATTTCATCTAGTGAGAATTTCATGGAGGAAATAAAATATAAATATTATAAATTTATGGATAATATGTATCAACAGGAGACATGGGACATTAGATAGATAAATAAAATTTTATGTATTAGAATATAAAAAATATGATATCTAATAGAGTTCAAGGTCACATATTTTTAAATTTTTATGGTCTTTTCATATGGGGATCCCATATATATATGTATATACTAGTACCTGGGTATCTTAATAAGAAAGTCTTGGAAAATTTTGTAAAGTATATGGATTCTTGTCCCCACAACTAGAAATTTTAACTTAGCAAATAGTTAATGAAGGTCAAAGAATCTGAATTTAAAGGAATAAAGAAACAAAGAAATATGATATAAATAGGCATCCCAATTAGAAACAACCTATCTATTAACTGAATGCAATCCCAAACTGATCTATAGGTTCAATGCAATCCCAACTAATAATTATGCAACTTTTTGGCTGATATGGAAAAGCTCCTTCTAAAATTTTGATGTAAAAATAAAGAAATAATCTACTCAAAATTAGCATGAAAGAGAAGAATCAAATTAGTGGATTCAAATTATCTGATTTAAGAACTTACCATAAATTTAAATAATCAACAGAATATGACATTTTCTTACTTAAAGACTTATCATAAAGTTAAGTAATCAACAGAATAAGATATTATTGAAAAGATAAATATCTAGATAAATGGGACTTACAATGTTCAAAAATAGATTCACATATACATGGCCAATTAATTTTTGCCAAATGTGTTAAGAAATGTCCATGGGAAAGCTTAGTCTTTTCTTTGGTTAATAATATTGAAAAAAAATGAATAGCCTTTTGCCAGAAAAGGAAACATTAATTCATCATTTTCAGCATATATAAACTTCTCTCATAATATACCTTAGGCATTAATATGAAGCCTAATATTATAAAACTTTTAAAGTAAGCATAGGACAACATCTGTGTGACCATACATTAGTTGCACATCTTAGAATAAATACAAAATTTATGAATCATCAGAGAAAGCTGGATACATCACATGTTATCATATTAAAATCTGTTCAGTTGAAGACCCTACTAAGGGAATGAGCAAACAGGTTATAAAATCTGAGAAAACAGCTATTTGACAAAGAACATGTATCCACACTATATAAATAATTCTTAAAACTCAATAATATGAATATAAAAGAAAGGGAAAAAAAAAACTTGAAAAAGAAGAATAAAATTAGTGGATTCAAGTTATCTGATTTAAGAACTTATCACAAACTTAAATAATTAACAGAATATGACTTTTTTTTTATTTAAAGACATCATAAAGTTAAGTAATCAACAGAATAT
>JAKSZT010051399.1:480054-502042 GCA_026826555.1 Tolypeutes matacus
TTTTTTTTATTTAAAGACATCATAAAGTTAAGTAATCAACAGAATATGACATTATTGAAAAGATAAACATCTAGATAAGTGGGACTTAAAAAGTTTGAACAAAAATATGCACAAACTTGAACCGACACTTCAACAAAAAAGATAATAGATGGCATCTTGGCCCACAAAATATTGCTCAGTATTATGCATAATAAATAAAAAGAATTTAAATCCACAATATGATTTCACAGATTTTTTTTAAATAAATGGCTAAATTCAAATACATAATAACTGAGAATACAATACCCTTGCAAGAATGCAGAGCAATTGCAAGTCTCAACCATTGTTGGTAAGATTGCAAACTGATGCAGCCACTTTAGAAAACAATCTCACAGTTTCTTGTGAAGTGAAATCACTTATTCTATGACCCCATATCTCATATTTTGTTATTTACCTAGGAAAATAAAACATATATCCACAGAGAGAACTGTGTGCTGATACCTATATTCCATAATTTGAAAGGCATAACATGTCCATCCACTAGGGACATTGCTACCTGAGGTACATTGGTACAAAAGCATACAACTCTGCAATTAATAGGACCAAACTATTGATATATTCAAATACACAGATGGATCTCAAAAAATTATGTTTGAGTAGAAGAAGCCAAACACAAAAGGTTACTGTATTATTAAGCCAAAGGGATGCTGATACAAAATACCAGAAATCTGTTGGCTTTTTATGAATAATATTTATTTGGGGTAGAAACTTACACTTACCAGGCCATTAAGTGTAAGTTACTTCCCTCGCCAAAGTCTATTACCACGTGTTGGAGTAAGATGGCTGCTGAAGTTTTCCAAGGTTCAGGCTTCCTGGGTTCCTCTCTTCCTGGGGCTCATTTCTTTCCAGGCTCAGCTCCTCTGTTTTCTTCACAGGCCAGCTGTAGATTATCAGGCAACTGACTCTCTCTATGTCCTTGGGGCTTGTTTCTGTCCAGGCTCAGGTGCTCTTCTCCTCTGTGTGCTTTCTTCCTGTGCTCCATCTGAAAACTCCAGCATCAAAACTCCAACATCAAACCCCAACATCAAAACTCCAACTAACTCCTCTGCTTTGCCATGTAGTTTTATATCTGAGTCCCTGCCCCAACAAGGAGGCAGGGACTCAACATCTAACTGATGTAGCCCAATCAAATCCCTAATCATAATTTAATCATGCCCAGGTACAGACTAGATTACAAACATAATAGATTATCTATTTTTGGAATTTGTAAACCATATCAAACTGCTACAGTTTCTTATCATGTAATTCCTCTTAGATCACATTATGGAAATAGAAAAATTATTACAACGGGGAACAGATCTCTGGTTGCTAGAAATGAGGGTAAAGGGAGGTGACTGACTTCAGAGTGGTTGAGGGAAACTTTTTACAGTGATGGAAAAATTGTATAGCATGAGTGGTTATTCAATACTATATGTTTGTTAAAATTCATATAGCCCATGCAAATGGTGTATTTTTGCATTTATATTAAAATAACCCTAAATTTAAAATTACTTACTACATAAATTAATCTTTGCTACAGAAGAGGACTTACCTTTATAGAAGTAATAATGACTAGAAGACAGGATAAGGGCATCTTCTGTTGTGCTGGCAATGTTTTGTTTCCTATCCTGTTTTCATGAAACAGGCAAATCATTAAGCCTTACACTTCCGATGTTTTGATATGCCTAAATGCATATTACATTTAAAAAAATAGAAAATGAAACAAAACCTTAATTTTTTGCACATTTTGTAATAAATTCAATAAATCATTGTTACTTAAATTCTCTTTGAATCAGTATTATTATCTTACTGATGTTCCTATTAGTTAAATAATGTAGATATGTTTTCCATGTATTCATTTTTAAACTTCTATGAGTTAAATTATTGCATTTTTAAAATTACAGTTTATCAGGAAGATTGCATTTGAGTAAGTCAGGCAAAGTGCAGCTTCTTACAAAAAAGGGAAGAAACAGCAGAAGTTGTCTAAGGGACTTGCTTTGGGGATCTGCTGACCAGAAGAGTTCATCATGCAATGTCCAGGATAGATTGGGAATAGAAAGACAAAGAGGCAAATGGGAAAACTGTGAGTTACTGGCACCCATGGCAGGAAATGGAGCCCATCCTCTACCCTTAAAGTGAACAGCCCCAGCAAAACCTGTACCTGAGCAGCCAATTGAGAGGGGAAAAGCCATATTCCTCACTGGGAAGAGAATGGGTGAGGTGTGGGCTGAGTGTGGTGTGGTTTCTTTTCAGTGAGTTTAAACAGCATAGCCCAGTTATAAACTACTGGCTCAGAAAATCCAGTCAGCAGAAACTGAAAACTTCATCTCAATGGAAAGGTTTTCCAAAGACCACCATCTCCTAGCCAGCTGGGAAAGTGAAGAAAGACAAGGCTTGTTATCATTTCTTTCCAGAACCTCACTGATTTGGTCTGTGTCCCATTAGTGGGTCCCTGACTGTGTTTTGATATTTAAAAAGGGAACTCTTAAAGTTTTAGGACAGATTGAACAAAAAACAAAGAAGAGCTGTAAAACAAAACCATTTGGCAAGAGAAAGAGATAGACAAACAGAGTAAATAAACAACATAATCAGATGTCAAGATGTCAACAAAAAATTACAAACTATACTAAAAAACAAGAAGATATAGACCAGCCAGAAGAACAAACCAAGAATCTTGATGAGATGCATTATTTAAGATAATTATTTAACATAATTTAATTATTTAACATTATATGATCAATGATGTTCACATAAATGTCCTAAGTCATTTCAAGAATTTGAAGGGAAATATGACTAAAGAGATAATGGATATTAGAAAGACTGGATGAACATAAAGAACGATTTTGAAAGATTGCAAAGAAAAGTACCGAGCTCATGGGAATGAAAGACACAATAAATGAGAAAAATATATATATTAGAGGCATTTAACAGCAGATTTGAATTGGTGGAGGACGGAACTAGTCAGTTAGAAGATGGAGCATCTGAACTTGAAAAAACAGAAAAGAAAGAGAAAAGAATGGAAAAAATATTGAAGAGGGTATCAGGGAATTGAATGACAGTGTAAAATACACAAATGAATGCATTATAAGTGCCTGAGAAGGAGAAAAGAACAGAAAAGGTGCAGAAAGAATATTTGAGGAAATAATGACCCAAAATTTCACAACCCTTATATTAATATTCAAGAAAGACAACACAGCCCAAATAGAATAAATCCAAATTTACCTACACAAAGACACCTAATATTCACAATGTCGAATGCCAGAGATAAAGAGAGGATTCTGAAAGTAGCTAAAAAAAGGTAATATATTATTTACAAGGGAGTCTCAATAAGACAAAGTGCCAATCTCTCATCAGAAACCATGCAGGAGAGAAGGCAGTGTTATGATGTATTCAAGGTACTAACAGAGAAAAACTTCCAGCCAGAATTCTTTATCTGGAAAATTCATCCTTAAAAAATGAGGATGAGTTAAAGTCTTCACAGACAAAAACTGAGAGAATTTGTCACCAACAGATGAGTTTACAAGAGATATTAAAGAGTGTGCTACAGCCTGAAAGGAAAAGTCAAGTTTAAGAGGTTTAGAGAAGAATGTACAAATGAAGATAATAAGTAAGGATAACTGAAAGTTTTAAAAGACAGATAATAGTAAGATATGACAATGGAAAGATAAAATAGACTAAGTGAGTAATGTTAATGGATTGAATTCCCCAATCATAAGACATAGATTGATAGAAAGGATTAAAAAAATATGAGCCTTCTGTCTGCTGTATACAAGTGATTCACCTCAGATGTAAAACACAATCAGATTACAAGAAAAAGTTTGGAAAGAGATGTTCCATGCAAAAAGTAACCCAAAAAGATCTGGAGTAGTGGTATTAATATCTTTCAAAACAGATTTTAAATGCAAATCTTTTATAAGAGGTAAAGAGGGTCATTATATGTTAACAAAAAGGGCAATTCACCAAAAAGAAATAACTATAATAAATATTTATGCACCTAATCTGGATGTCAAAGATACATGAGGCACACAGTGGCAAAACTGAGGGAGAAATGTACGTCTCTACAGTAATAATTGTAGACTTCAATACACAACACTCAGCAAAGGAGAGAACCTCGGGACAAAGCATAAATAAGGAAACAGAGAGCCTGAATAATATCATTAATGAACTAAACATAACAGACATTTATAGAACATTACACCCCAAACAACAGGATATACATTCATTTCAAATGCACATCGATCTTATCTTTTTCCAGTATAGACCACAGGTAATAAGTCAGATGTCAATTAATTTATATATATTGAAACTATACAATGAAGCTGTGGAAATCAATAACAGGAAAAAAGGGGAAATTCACAAATATATGAAGATTAAACAATTCATGATTGAAGAGCCAGTAGGGCAAAGAGGAAATAGCAAGAAAAATATGTAAATATGTCAAGATGAATGAAGATGAGAACAAAACATATCAAAACTTATAGGATACAATGAAGACAGTGCTAAGTGGGAAATTAATAGCCATCAATGCTTACATTAAAAAAGAAGAAACAGCTAAAATCCAAGAGCTAACTATACACCTGAAGGAACTAGAAAAAGAATAGCTAACTAATTCCAAAGCAAAAAGATACAAAGAAATAATGAAGATTAGAGCAGAAATAAATGAATTAGAGGATTAAAAAAAAAATAGAACTAAGTGAACTAAAATCTGGCTCTTTGAGAAGATCAACAAAATTGTCAAAGTTATCTAAAATGAAAAAGAAAAAATGAGAGAATATGAAAATAAATAAATCAGAAATAATAAGAGTGACATCATCACTGACACTAAAGAAATAAAAGATTTTAAAAGGATAATATGAAGTATTATTCACCAAAAAACTGAACAACATTAATGAAATGGACAATTCCTATAAACACACATAGAAAAAAAGTCACTAGAAGACATAGAAAACCTCAGCAAACCAATCATATGCAAAGAAATGGAAACATACATGTAAAACACCCCTAAAATGAAAAGCTTAGGACCAGATGGCTTGACAAGTGAGTTCTAGAGACAATTTAAAGAAAATACAATATCAATCTTGCTCAAACTCTTCCAAATAATTGGTCAGGAGAGAATGCTCATTCTTTGAAGCCAACATAACTCTAATACCAAAACTAGATTAACACCTATGAGAAAAGTTAAATTTCAGACCAATTTCTGTAATGAACATAGATGCAAAAATCCTCAGCAAAATATTTGCAAACTAAATCCAACAGCACATTAAAAGAATTATACAGCACCATCAATTAGTTTTTTTGTTGTTGTTGTTACTAATTTCTTTTTTTTTTTTTTAATTGTGGGTAAAAATCAAAATTTTCACAATACATACCAACATTTGCAAAATGATATATAAATATATATGCATATATGTGCATTTGCTTACAAAAATGTTATTTATGTATATATATAAATCTATTTTAAGAGGTGCTTAGATACCCAAAATATTACACGGAACCCACTGGGATTCCCATGTTGCCCAAGCAAGCCAGGCACTGAAGGATGAACAGTATATGACCTCACTGATCTGAACTGAGGAAAGTAAGCAGTCTCTGAGAACAATTGTCTGAAAGATAGGTTAACAAAGGAGAGTAAGAGAAGAGCAGGCTTTGAGCCATCACCCGTGTGGACATAATCTATGGTAAAGGAATAGAGTGTGGTTGCATGTTGGGGGATGGGTCAGATGAGTGGTGGTGTTCCTGGGTTTGGTGGTGCAGCACTGGGGGGTGGGTGGATTAGGAAGGGCAGGTTCAAATCAATTAGGTTTTATACCAGGTATGCAAGTGCTGTTCAACATTAGAAAACCAAGCAGTGTACTAAACCACATTAATAAATGGAAGAAGAAACATCACATTTTCCTCTCAATGATGAAGAAAAGGAATTTGACAAAATACAACATCCATTTTTGATAGAAACACTCTGAAAGAGAAGAATAAAAAGAAACGGTTTCAATATGATAAAGTGCATATATGAAGAACACAGAGCTAACTTTGTACACAGCTTTCCTGCTGAGATCAGGAACAAGCCAAGGATGCCCACTGTCTATGCTGTTGTTCAACATTATGCTGGAAATTATAGCAGGCGCACTAGGGAAGAAGTAGAAATAAAAGACACCCAAATGGAAAAGGAAGAAGTAAAATTTCGCTATTAGCTGATATATTCCTAGGCCAAGAAAACCCTGAACAATCCATAATAAAGTCACTAGAATTAATAGAAAATTTCAGCAATATGATGGATAACATGATTAATAGGCAAAAACAAGTAGTGTTTTTTATACAACTAATGAATAAACTGAAAAGGAAGTTAGAAAAAAAATTCCATTTACAATAGAGACTAAAATAATCATATATTTAGGAATAAATGTAACCAAGGACATAAAACACTGTATTCAGAAATCTATAAAACATTACTAATAGAAACAAAAGAAGGGCTAAATAAATGGAAGGGTATTCCATGTTCATGGATTGGAAGAATAAATGTCATTAAGATGCCAATTCTACCTAAACTGATTGACAGATTCGGTTCAATCCCAATCAAAATTCCAACAGCCTTTTTTCAGAAATGAAAAAACCAATTATCAAATTTATTTGGAATGGTAAGGGCCCCAAAATAGCCAAACATATCTTTAAAAAGAAGAACAAGTTTGGAGAACCCAACTTCCCAACCTTGAGGCATAGTTCTTAGCGACAGTGGTAAAAACAGCATGGTACAGGCATAATGATGGAAAATTGACCAATGGAACTCAACTGAGAGTTCAGACATTGACTCTCATATCTATGGTCACATGATTTTTGACAAAGCTGTCAAACCACCTGTAGCAGTTTAATATTGTTTATGAATTCCAAAACTAGATATTGGATTATGTTTGTAAACTGGGCATATTAGATTATGTTGGATCCAGAAGTTTTACTTTTACTTGATTAAATAATGATTAAGGCTTTGGGCCACATCAGTAGGATGTTGAGTCCCCAACCCCTTGGTAAGCAGAGATTCACAGAGAAGCCATACCACAGAGAAGGGAGGTGAGAGTTTTGATCCCGTAGCCAAGGAAGTAAGCACACAGAGAAGCAGATATGTGTGGAAGGGCACAAGGTTCCATTAGACATGGCAGAAGCCCCGGGAAGAGAGATGAGCCATTCACCTGAGAGTCTACAGCTGGCTTTGTGGAGAGAGCAAAGTAGCCAAGTCCTGGGAAGAGAGGAACCCTGGAAGCCTGAGCCTTTGCAGCTCTCAGCAGTCATCATGTTCCATCACATGGCAACAGACTTTGATGAATGAAGTATCTTATGCTTCACGGTAACTGTAAGTTTCTACACAAATTAAATACCCTTTTTAAAAGCCAACAGATTTCTGGTATTTTGCATCAGCACCCCTTTGGTTGACTAATACACCACCCATCTGGTTTAGAGGAGCATATTCAACAAATGATTCTGGGAATACTGTATACCCATAGTTAAAAGAAAGAAAGGGGATTCCTATCTCAGACCTTATTCAAAAATTAACTAAAAATTGATCAAGCACCTAAATATAAAGCTAGAACCATAAAAAACCTAGAAAACATAGAGAAGTTATATTAAGCCTACCAATGTTGCCCAATCAGAGCCCTAGTCATAACTTAATCATGCCCAAGTAAGAACAAGTTTATAAACATTATCCAATATCTATTTTTGGAATTCATAAACAATGCCAAACTGCCACAGAAACATCGTCAAGATTTTGTGATAGGTTGTGGTTTCTTAAACCTTACATCTAAATCATGAGCAATGAAAGAAAAAAAAAATTATAAATAGGTCCTCCTTAAAAGTAAATACTTCTGTGCTTCAAATGACTTTGTAAAGAAGTTGTAAAGACCGCCTACTTAATGAGAGAAAATATTGAGAAACCACATATGTGATAAAGGTTTGATGTCCATGTTATGGAAAGAGATCACATAACTTAACCATGAAAAGACAAACAACCCAATTAAAAAATGGGCAAAAAAAAAATGAATAAACATTTTTCCAAAGAGGAAATACAAATAGCCAAAAGAGCATGAAAAGACAATCAGCATAACTAGCTATTAGGGAAATGCAGATCAAAACTATAATGATATATCACTTCACACCTTACAGAATGGCCATTAGAAGAAAAAAAAAACCAAGTAAACTACAAGTTCTGGAGAGGGTGTGGAGATATGGGAACACTCCTTCACCCTATGTTGGAAGGTATGTAAGCAGATATTTGCATACTGATGTTCATAGTGGCATTCTTCACACTTGCTTAAATATGGAAACAACTTAAGTGCCCCTCAACTGATGAATGGATAAACAAACTGTGGTACATACATAGGATGACGTAATTACTATTCAGCTGTATAAAGAAGTGAAATCTGTAGGCGAGGCATAAGACAACATGGATGAAACTTAAGGATGTTATGTTGAGTGAAATAAGTTAGACACAAAAGGATGGATATTTTATGGCCTCACTGATATGATTTAAATATGTGAACAAATTTATGAAGTTAAACGACAGAGTATAGGTTAGTAGGAGACAGAATGTGGGTTGGAAATGGGAAGCCAATGCTGAATGAATGTAGAGTGTTTGATAAGATTGGTTGTAAATATGTGGAAATGGATAGAGTTGATAGTAACACATTCAAGTGAGTATAACTAACACTGCTGATTTATAAATGTGAGTATGATTGAGATGGGTAGTGTAAGGAGGTTAATGTTACTTAAAAGACAGCCAGAGTGTAAACTATATTGCAAAACTATAGTCCATGGTTATTAGCAATGTTTCAATATGTGTTCATCAATTGTAACAAATATACCACGCAAGTGAAAGGTGTTGTTAATGTGGGAAATTGTGGAAGGGGGAGAGGGAGGGACATATGGGAATTTCCTATATTTTTTATGCAACATTTATATAATCTAAAGCTTCTTTAAAAATAAAAATAAAAAATTTAAAGACAGCAAGAGGGTAATCTAGGGACTATACCATATAGTGATTTCAGTGGTAGATGAGGATTGTGGTTAATAATATAATTACTAGAATGTTCCTCCATTAAAATGTGTAAAGAATATGGTGATACATGGGAAATATACAATTAATGAACGTATAAACTATAACTAATGGTAATAGTGTAATGTTTCACTAGCAAAGTCACAAAAGCTATGTCAATGTCAAGGGTTAAAAAAGAGAGTATGGGATTTAGTTTTATGAGATGTGAATATGATCAAGCATTTTTTTTTCATTTTCTTCATTAAAAAGGTGACCTTGGTCCTGTCATTTGAACAATTTGTGCAAATTTATTCATCTTTTGGAACACTGGAGAAACAGTTGAGTTTGTTTTTAAGATTAAATAAAATAAATGTGACTGGACAGGATTTTTTTAAAGTAATGCTTCCATAATTTATTTAACTGACTTTTGGCTGTATTTATTTTTCTCACTTTAGATACCATTATATGGAGTTTAATTGTAATTATTTTGTTGCCCCAAGTTATATGTGATGGACATTTTAACTATCAGGAGGAGATATAGATGTAGTTTAGGGATTGGTCAAAGTAGTTTTTCCCACACTCATGCTCAGGAATCACCCTTGTGTAATTATAATAGCCTTAAAATATTATCTTTATGTGAGTTACTACTTTTACTATAAGAGGTATGCCTACATCATGAGCACTTTCTACATTGAGTTCCATGAATCCCATACCTACACAGGACTTGCTTTACTGGTTCCCTGCACTTCAGTTATTTTACACTGCTGAAACAGTACTTCCTGAAACCTATATTCTCCAGAACTTCCTGCCTTGTTTGGAACATTACTTCCAGTGTTTCTGCCCTACTCATTTTTCTTCTGCCTGCTATGTCTCAGTTTCATTCAATTTTATTTTTAACATTTGTTTGAGTTTTCTCTCTCTTTCACAGAGAAGTCTTACTCAACTGTCTGGTAATCTTTATTGTCTGCTCATTTTTAATATGGGTCACTGAAAGGAATTCTTAGTGTAATGCTTCATCATTTCTTTCTGCTTTAATCCCAATGTCTCCATATCATGGAGGCCCAACTTACACTGTCTTTAAAATATGGCAGACCCCTGCCACAACACCATAATTTATCATTTGTCTCAGCTTTGCTTCTCCTGAGAGTGTTTATAGCCCATGGCATTTTTATTGCTTGTATATCATCCCAGACAAAGAAGTTCTCAAAAATATTTTGAATAAATAGCATGTAGAGAATTGAAAAAAGTAAAAAAAAAAAAAAAAAACCTCTTGGTTTTCCCTTGTCTACCAATGTTACATTTCTTTATTTGGGTCTGAAGGGTGTTGGTGTATGTGTGTGTGTGTTATTATTTCTTCTGAGTAAATTATTAGTATTCTGAATTACAAAATTACAGCACTTAGGAAAACTTCCAGAACTTTATAATTTGTTTATTTTATTTTATATTTTATATTTTTATTTATTCCCTTTTATTTTTAATGGATAAAGTACTATGTTTACATGTTTAAGGAAAAAGTAAAGAAATGATTTATATTTTAGTGTCCTAGACTGCTCAAGCAAATACCATGTAATAGGCAAGGTTAAACAATGGGAATATATGAGCTTATTGTTTTGATGCTAAAAAATACATCCAAATCAAGTTATCATCAAGACAATGCTTTCTCCTCAAAGACTGTGGTTTTCTGGGGCTGAATGCTGGTGATCCTGGTCCTTGGCTCATCTCATGGAAATGCACATGGCAGCCTCTCCTAGCTTTCCCATTTTTTCTGGTTTCCTTGATTTCAGGATCTTATTTCCTGTGGCTTTCTCTCTCTATTTGTGTTTCATTCTGCATACAGGACTCCAGTAATAGGATTAAGGCCCATCCTGATGGGGATGAGCCACAACATATCTGAAGTCAACTCATGAAAAGTCATATTTACAAAAGGCTCACATCTACAGGAGTGCATTAAATTTAAGAACATGCTTTTCTCAGATACATACAGCTTCAAACTACAACAGTTTGGGCTTGAGAAAAGTCTGTAGTGGTTAAAATTTTCAATCTTAATTTCTGTTTGACAAGTGGTGTGAGTGATCTGTTTCTCTACTTCAGAAATAAGAAGCATTCAGAGAGGTGGATGCCTGTAGAAGGGAGACCTGGGCCCTGTCACTCCTGGTCATTCCTGCTCCCAATGAGCTGGGGCATTATATAGGCTGACTGGTGAGCAATTCTTGGTTTCCCTTCCTTTAGACAGTTTAGGCAATCCTGTTTCAAGTGCTCTTCTTGTTTAAAATAGGTTGTCTGTCTTGGGCCTAAAGGGGACTGTGTCACTTAGTGATGGGAGGGTCCAGGGGTCTTCCTCATGATTGTCTATCTTCATTCACTGAGGATTTTCTCAATCCTGGTAGGTTGTGGTTTATGGGTGCAAGTAACAGCATGACTTGGTGTCTCATTTGCTTTTCCTGTTCTATTCTCTGTGATTGTTATCTTTGGAGGCAATTTCAACTAGCTGAAACATAGGCATTGCTAATCCCCTTTCCAATTTTTTGTAGTTTTATCCTTATATCTGGAGCACTTTGACTTATGAATATCATAGAGATGAGTCTTGTGTTATCCAGTTGCTCCAGATCCAGGTCACTGTATTGCCTGTATGCCTCAAACACTCTTTTTAGAAAAGTAGGCATGTTCATTTTGGCCCTTGCTCTATTTCCTGAACTTTAAAAAAATTCTGTATCATTGGGACTTCCTTTTCCATCTCTACTATGATGCTCCCTTTATAATGGTCTAATTTGACTTGGTCCTTGAGTACATTTGATTCCTATCTGGACTTTGCCCCTGGCTTGGCTAATGCTGCTTATGAATGAATTGGATTATTGGTTTGCATTTCATGCAATCTATCACCCTCCTGGTGGGTCTTTCAAAAACACCCTTCATTCATTGGGTATGAGGAGGGTTTTCATGAAGGCCAGAATATCTTCTCAATTCAGATTTTGAATAGCAAAACAGAAGTAATGAGATTCTCCATGCATTTAGGATCATCTCAATAGGAAGGATCATCGCAATAGGAAGGCATATTATTTTTTCAATTACAGGTTTTCTTCATCATCCAGCCCTACAGGGACTTGTTTGAGCAGGAATTGCCTTGCCTGGGATTGAAAATTCCCCAAGCCAAATTAAGTAGTCTGTCAGGTATGGGATCAGGAGACTGTTCCTTCTCAACTAGAAGGCAATGAAGGGTATAGGTTGAATTAGTGACCTATGGAGGATTACTGGGTCTCTCCATATGTATCATTTCATTTGTTCTTGAAAACAGAGGGTGTACTGAAGAAGTCATCAGTTGTGATAGGAGTAGATTATCATCTGATTTTGATTCAAGTAACACAGGTTTGAATGAAGATTTAGTAGAATCTGGTGAATGAGATTTAGACTATTTTGCCTGAATCCCTTACCACTAAACCATAATTTTGCACTTTTTCTGCATTGTTCTTTTGATATAAAGACATAAATGATGGAATATATATGATCTAATCCTATTTCTATTCCCTTTTGCAAAACAAATTCAGTTACAGAATAGCATTGTAATTTAGGATCCATTCTCCAGGCAGTGTTCTTCTGACTCTAATTTATATTAGAGCCAGGTTGTATTTTAAAAAGGCCATTATTTTCCCCTCATATTATTATAGCTGAACATTAGCCAATTGTTTAAAATATATTTGAATAGACTATAGTTCAATATACTGTTAGCATTACCCACAGTAATAATTCTCTCTTTAACAAAAAGCATTACAACCTAAGGGGAGGTTTCAGACGTTTGGCTATTTTTTTTTGTTTTTTTATAATGTGCTTTGCATGAGATACTTTTATCTGGCAGACAACCTATGCTTTAGTGGTTTGACCCTCCACCAAATATCCCCAGGTGTATGGAAATTGTCTTTAAGGTGGCAGGTAATCTATCATCAATCTTGCCTTTCCATAACCACCTTATTTTAGCATGGGAGACTTTTTCTTTGGTAGCTGAGATTTCTCATTAAAAGGTGGTAGGCACTCAAGTAGTGTTTAACTGCCTAACACATACCATCAACAGATAGTCTCTATTGTTCACAGCCAGAATTGAACCTCTACTTTAAATCACAATAAATTACCATGGAAATTTCCAATTTAGAAACAATTTTTTAAATCCAGGAATCCAGTAATCCATATCCTTGTCATCACCTAACAAAACTAAATTTGCCTATATTGTCTTTTACTTTTGGAACTCCCAAGGCAGACCTTACCTTAAAGGGTAGATCAAAATCCATAATCCTATGGGACAAATACAAAAAAAGAATAGCTAACCATATGAAGTTACTCAACCTGGAGATTTCTGCTGCAAGATTTGATTCTTTTCTCATAATTAAAATGTAGGGCAGAGGGGCCTGGAGAAACATGCTGGAATGGTGAGGACCCCAATCGACAAGCCTAAAGACCAACTGGTCTTTGTGGCAACAGACTCAGCAAGGAGGGATGATGCTTCCCACTGGAGGCTGCAGAGACTCAGGCAGATGGTCCTGAGTTCTAACAGTCCCATCTGGGTCAGAAAGTTGTTACCAGACAATGGGCTAACTGCTTGATATATTAGAATCCAATATTATGACCCCAGGATTTTGAGAAAAGAAAGAGGTTTATTGCAAGGTCATCTGACAAGGATACAGGAGACAAACTCAAATCTGTCCACCTGATCCTCGAACTAAGGGAGATTTATAGGATGGAAACAAAGGAAAGTGGGGACAATGACAGGGATTTAGGTCAACATATTCTGAATGGTTGTTTATAGAGATCTCTCTATATAGTAAATATATATCATTGGACAAAACTTAACTTCTTTCTTGAGAGACCCTTTGCATTTCATTTACCTCTGATGATGCCTCAACCCCATATCTTGGCTCCAAGGAGGGTGGTTTTTGTTCCTAGTTTCTCAAGAATCATTCAATAAATAAGAGAACAATGTGTCTGTCCATGTATGGTCTGTCTTCCCATGGTGGGTGAGTTAGACTATGGCTAAGTTTGACTGCCTGTAAAACAAGTTCACGAAAGAATTTTATTAAAGAGAGGAAGAAATTCTGATAAGCAGCAGGTTTTGGCCTGAAGAGAGTGAGGAACATATCAATTATGGCTGACTTGCCAAAAGAAATAAAACACTAGAGGGAAAAAAATTCTAAAAAGTGTGACATGGCAAAAAGAAAATTAATTCTATATTTAATTAAAATATTTATTAAGCTCAAGTATGATATGCAGACATTTCAGATAAAGGAAAGCTTGGAACATTTGTTGCCAAAAGTCTTGTTGTATAAGAGAAGCTAAAAGAAGTTATCTAGCCTAAAGAATATGATATTAGAGGAAATCATGAATCTACAAAAATAAATAAAGAATACAAGACATGGGAGATATATGAAATTTTTGAAAAAGACAAGTGTGTATGAAAAATAATAACATTATAATTTCAGGATTGTAATACAATAGAATTAAGTATATGTAAAACTTTTAAATGCAAAAATATATGGGAATAATGGATGAAAGGACAAGGAGCAAATGAACTTAATTTTTAGGGTTCTTACATTTTATGTGAAGAGGGATAATATTTTCATTTTTTTTATTAGAAAAGCTGTAGATTTACAGAAAAAGTCATGCAGAAAGTAAGAGATTACATATACCACCTCACAAACAGTTTTCCATATTATTAATATTGCAACAGAATGATGCTTTTGTTACAATTGTTGAAACAATATTATTATAAATAAACGGTTAACTATCCACCATAGGTTCCATTAGGGTACACCATACAGCATTGTTTTATAAAAATTTTTTTCTGTAACATATTGTTTTAGTCTGCTAGGCTGCCAAAATGCAGACACTCTTTAGTCTTCAAGTCCATAATATGGGATATTTTCCATTTCTTTAGTTTTTTATTAAGTTCATTCAGCAATGTTTTGCAGTTTTCTGTGTATTAGCCCTTTACAGTCTTGGCTAAATTTAATCCTAAGTATTTGATTACTTTTTCATTTGTACAAGTATTTGTACAAATTTTATTTTAGATTTCCTCTTGAAAGCTTTCATTACTAATGTTAGAACTGTCACTGTTTTTTTGTTTTGATATTAAACACCCCACATTGCTGAATTAGTTATTAGCTCTTAGCTTTTTGGTAGATTTTCCATAATTATTTATATATAGGATAATTTCATCTGCAAACTGATAATTTGTATTTGGATCCAATTTGGATATCTTTTATTTTTCTTCTTCACTAATTACTTTTGTTGTCAGGGTAGGCTTCCAGGTTCTTGGCCAAATAGCAGGAAATAATTCAAGGATAAGCCACAGGCTAAGCAAGCAAGTAAAGTGTTTAATGTGAAGTGAAATTACTGTCTTGAAGCATGTGCAAGAGAGAGAGAGGTACACATGCTGGGGGCTGGGGCTAGGCTTTATTAAGGTTGATCTTTCTCCTCCTCCTCCTTATATGCTAAGAAGAGATTGTAACCAGCAACAATTTGGATTGGCTCATTTCCAGGCTTTCCATTGGCCTATAACATAGGCCACTAAAGGTGCTCCCCTGTTGGCTTCAGAGGACCAATAAGGGATGCTTCCTATTTGGGGTCCCCCTCATGCTTTCTCAGTTGGGACTTTCATAAAAGACTTTGTAACCGAGTTCTAGGTGGGGTTTCAGCTGTGATGATTACGGCTTTGTTGTCAATCTGGCTGTCTTCCCTTGTTCTTTAGGTAACCTTCCTTACTCTGGCTAGAACATACACTACTATGTTGAATAATATTGGTGCAGGGATCATCCTTGTCTTTTCCCGGAATATGATGCCCCTTGTTGGATTTCATATATGACTTTTATCATTTTGAGTTAATTTCTAAGTCTTCCTAGTTTTTTGAGTGTTTTTACAAGAAGGGTGATGAATTTTCACAAATAAACTTTCTGCATTGATTTAGATGATCATTTTCTAAATTTTATTTTATTTTTTATTTTTATACTTCATTTTATTAATGTGGTATATTACTTTAATTGATTTTCTTATGTTGAGCCACAATCATATACTTCTGGTAAATCTTATTTGGTTATGGCATATAACTCTTTAACGTGCTGTTGAATTTTGTTTGCTAAAATTTTGTTGAGTATTCGTGCATCAATATTCATAAGGGATAGTGGTCCATAATTTTATTGTGATATCTTTACGTGGCTTTGGTATAATATGATGCTAAACCCAAAGAATGAATTAGGAAGTGATCCCTCTTATTCAATTTTGTGGAGGAATATCAGCATGATTAAGACTTTTGGAATGTTGGTGAAATCCACCAGTGAATCTTATTTTTCTTTGTTATTATATTTTGATGATTGATTTGATCCCTTAATTCTTTTTGGTCTGTTTTAGCTTCTATTTCTTCTTATGTAAGCGTGGGTAATTTTTATGTTTCTATAAATTTATTCATTCATCTCATTTATCTATTTTTGGGGGGTACAAATGATCATAGTATCCTTTTATATTCCTTTTTATTTTTGTGCGGTTGATCATAATGCCCCTCTTTTGTTGCTGATTTTAATTATTTATATGCTTTATTTTTTTGCTGTTGTCAGTCTAGTTAAAGTTATGTTGATTTTATTGATCTTTTCAAAGAAACAATTTTTGGTTTAATTGATCTTCTTGATTGTGTTTTATACTCTTTCATTTATCTCCACTATAATCTCTGTTATTTCCTTCCAACTGCTCTTTTTGGATTATTATGCTCTTCATTACCTAATAACTCAAGTTGTGAGATTTGATCTTATAGTTGAGAATTCTCTCCTCTTTTGATGTAAGAATTCAGAGCTATAAATTTCCTTCTCACCACATTATTGAAATTTATTTCAATGTTCTTCCTGCCCTTTCCTCTTTTTTCTACTCACTCTCTTCTTATGACTATATTGGTATTCTTGAGAGTATCCCATACTTCTCTAAGGCTTTGTTAATTTTCTTCCATATTTTTCTTTCTCCTTTTCAACATGAATCATGTTAATTGAGCTCTTTTGTATTTCACTGATTCTTCTTTCTCTATATCCAACATCTTGTCTTTATTGACGATTTTCAGTATTTTATCTTGTTCCTTAGAATAAGCCATGGTATCTTGTCTTTGAATTGTAAAAATCTTTTGTTTTGCAATTTATATTTTAATTTTTAATGTTTAAATTATGGAATTTAGTTCCTGGGCTATCTGTTTCTTAAGTTTGTATGCAGATACTTCTATACCAAATATATCATTGAGTACCATGAGCTAAAAAAGCAAACAAAAATTATCTTTCACTGTCTTTGAATGTTGGCTCTATGTTGGTTGGTACTGTCCTTCAGACTTTAGTTTTCCTATCAGGAAGAAGAGCCTGAGGCAAGAGCAGGGGTGTCCTTCCTTTAACAAGCCTTAATATTCTCCTGGGTTTGTTTCTGAGCCTTAGAAATTCTCCTGTTTACTGGAATTGGAATTCCTACCTATCCATATGAAACAGAAATTTTCTGTTGCTTTATTGTAAAATTCATTTCTGAATGCCTTATTGTAAAATTCAAAGCCAGGATTCCTAAGTCCCTTCAGATTTGAATTGATTGTTTCTTACACTGATTTAACTGATTGCATCTTGTTTCTGTCTTCAAGGCAAGTTCTGGGAAGAGCAAGAGGGAGATTAGACTCCTGGGTTAGGTTTCCTGCTGCCACAGGATATATTAGAACCCATATACATGCAATCTAGTATGCTTATACGGGTTACTCTTCTACCTCACAAATAGAGTCAGGGACCCACAATAGGAGCTCAGGTCCACTCCACACTGTGCCAATGAGGGTTTAGGGTAGTGATGAGCATGTGCTAACAGTTTTAAATTTCATTGTCTTGAGTCAGGGCTCACTCTGTTATTAAAACCATTTCTCTTTTTCTAGAGTTTTGAGGTAGATAGTTTGACCTTTTTCTGTAGTTTTTAAAGATTCTGTTGGTGAACAGATCCTAGAGTGACTTATGCTGTCATCTTGATTGCCCAGAAGGAATCATAATAATATTAAGAGCTGTACAATAATTTAAGGATGTCCATTTTATCCCATAGAGAAAACACTGGCAATATAAAGTAATGAAATATGGTTAAAAAATCCAACAGAGGAAATACAATTTAATATTAAGTATTATACTCACCAAATGCAAGCCATTAGAGAAAAGTCAGAATTTCAAAAATTATGACAAAATATGAAACTTGCATATAAATTACGATTTTAAACATAAATGTACTAAACACTCCAATTAAATTCCCTGTAATTGACTCTATTAAAAGAAAGACCCAACTATATGATATTTATAAAAAATTGCTGAATAGCAAAATGATGTAATCATGTACAACTGTAAACTTAAGCATTTAAAAATATTGTGCAAATTAGTACTATTAGAGAAGGTAAATCTCTGCATTCCATACATATGAAGGGGAAAATAAAATATCATACTACTAATTTTTCAGAGAATTATAAAATTCCTTAACAGAGCTTCAAAGCATATAATAAATTGTGAGAATTTAAAAGAGAAATAGAATTTTAAAATAGTGATATTGAATAATTATCAGGGATAAAGCTCTAATTTGGCTGAAATGTACGACAAATACTTTATATTTCTTTTCTGTTTCTATTCTTGATTTTCTACAAAAATAATTTTACAATTAGAAATCATGTATTGTATTACTACCAACAAAAATTCACCTGAAGGATTTGTCATAAAATGTTTTGTAAATTATTTTTCAACTATTACTTATATTATTTGAAAGTACATGTAATTACTCTTAAGAAATGATTTTGCCCTATAAGATATACTCCCTCATGGTTATTTTACAAGGAGTAAGCAAATATACTGAGGTGGCAGTTACAAAGAACATCTTAAATCCCAAGATCCCCTAAATTGATGCTTGCCTTTTAGTACCAAAAATAACCTTTTTTTTTCTCAGTAAATTTTTTGATGAGTTAAAAAGTTGTACATTCAAAAGATCATCAAATATATATTATTTTGTAAATCTTTGATCCATATCATCATATGCTTTCTTGAAATCCTGCAGTATAAACAGTTTTCTTGTACCAGTTCCTTCTAGATCTGCATGCAAATTGATTTCATTACCATTATTAATGAAAGATTCACAAGAATGGATTTCTTCCAGTTGTATATAGAGGAAATAACCTTTTAACCATTACTTTAATTATAAAAGCTTTACTCATCTCAGCAATGAATTTTTACTTTATTCTCTCATATTTCTAAGCCAATACACTAAAATAATGAAACAAGATGTTCAAATATTGTTGTGGTGGTATACAACAATATATATTCTGTGCTGAGGAATTAGTTGATACTTCCAAACCTGATTTGAAAAACTCCACCATGTTTTACTTGTGATGCTTCAAAAACACCCATTCATCAGTTAATGCACACTCTTAAAAGGAGTTAGTTATGTTGCACCATTCAATGCAAAATACCTGAAATTGTATGTTTTATAAGAGTCTTTTTTAACATAGGTCAATGTATTATAAATATTTAATAATAAAATCAGGATATTAATGAAAATTCATTGTGATAAAATTGTACAAGCACATATGCATAAATATAAATAAGATTTATATACACAAAGGTAAATACTTGGAAGAAAATACATCTAAAGAATAACCTTTATGAATGATTTTAATTTTTTCTTTGAAATTTTTTGCATAATAATTTTTGTATAATGAACATATTCAATCATAAGATAGTGTCACACTTTTAAATATAAAATTATCTTATTACGAAAAATGTGTTATTATATCATTGGTGGTTAAAGCTCTGGCTTTCCAGCCCCAGATTAATTAAATATTTCTCAGGACACACCTAATCTTTTACCTAGTCATAAATTAAAGCATAACAAAAGAATACCAAAAATGCCATTCAACATTATATGACTTTTAAGGAAAGGACAGGTTCCGTGTAATATTTTGGGTAATCTAAGCACCTCTTAAAAAAAAAAAAAATATATATATATATATATATATATATAAAAATAACATTTTTGTAAGCAAACGCACATATATGCATATATATTTATATATCATTTTGCAAATGTTGGTATGTAATGTGAAAATTTTGATTTTTACCCACAATAAAAATTAAAAAAAAAAAAACAGAGATGAATTAGTCCTTGAACTTTTATACTTGGCATCATGCCAAGCAAATTCCTTTTTAAATTGGTCCCAGATATGACCAAATATTTCTATATCAGCAATTTTCTATATAAGAGCTGTTCTGCCATTATCAAGTGAAAGGCAGGGGATATTCAGCTATACTGGTTTTCATAGCTCCTTGGTATAACTGTGTAACATAACTTCCAGGTGAACTTTCTATTTGACCTGACACAAAAGGTTTTTTGGTTTGATTTATTTAACTTCAACAAAACATATGCACAAAAATTTAAACATGTTATCCAAAAGGAAACAAATAACATATCACAGAAATTTCAGGCTCCTTTAATGGTTTGCGTATTTTGTTTGTGAGAAAAACTTAAGGTTGACAAATTTCTAGACAGTTTATTCTGGAAGAAGTTTTTTAAATAACTTTGACTCATGGTATTAATATCAAACTTTCAGTGTTTTAATTTATCTGAAAAAAAATGGAGATATTATTAAAGGATATGAATATACATACCATGAAGTCCATAACCAAGAAATGCTAGGATTTGTAAAAATGCAAATATAGAACAGTTGGAATCAATGTAATCAAGCTATGCCCATACATTGAAAATATAATTTTTGGAATAAATTTGATTAATCTATTGAAAAACATATTTGAAAAATAATAGTAATATATGCGTAGTAATATTAATACATATAAAGTTTTAATTTCTTGTCTGTCATTTGTACTAAATTATATTGCATAGAAAAGGACAGTAAATGAGACATTAAAACTCTCTGTCACTGTTTATTACAACTAGCATTTTTTATTTCCTGGAATTAAATATGTGTAAGAATATAGTGTTAGACCTTGATTTCTGGAATCAAACAATCTTGGTAGAATCACAGAGCCAACAGTACTTAATGATTGTCAGTCTGAATAATTTACTTAACTTTCTGTGCCTTTTTTCTCATGTAAAAATTTGCACAACAGTAATACCTATGGTATAATATTTTCATCTGGATAAATGTGCTAATGAATGGAAATATTTATAACAGTATCATGTTCATTCTAATTATACAATATAAATATATACAGGAGTGTCTATCCAAACTGATAAAGTACATCTAAGAAGTTTAAGTGAGCACAAAGCATAATGAATGTAATGTGAATCACATTTATCTATAAAACAAAACAAATCAACACAAAATCTAAAAAATAGAAAAAGCACCTAAAAAAACACATAAATCTAAGGATTGGTTTTTCATCCAAAAAAAAAACATAATAATTGTCGGAGTTTGATGTAATTATGAATTCCAAAAATATAATTGAATCATGCTTGTAAACTGATCTGTTAATCTGGGCATGATTAGGTTAGGATTAGGGCGTTAAGCCCCACCCCGTGGTGGGTGGGGAATTTAATGTAAAAGGCAAGACAAAGAACAGAGTTGAAGCAGTCATTTGAGAAGCAGTTTTGATGTTGGAAAGGAGGCCCCAGGGGAAGAGAAGAAAGCTGTTCCCTTAATCGTCTACAGCTGACCTTGTGGAGGAAACAGGAGCTAAGCCTGGAGAGAAACGCAGCCCCGGGAAGAGAGGAACCCCAGAAGTCTGAACCCTGGCAAACCCCGGCAGCTGTTTTGCTCTAACATGTGACAATGGACTGTGGTGAGAGAAGAAACTTAATGCTTTATGACCTAGTATCTGTGAACTTCTGCCCCAAATAAATACCCTCTATAAAGACCAACCCATTTTTGGTATTTCACATTAGCACCCCTTTGGCTGACTAATACAATAGTTTAAGTAGAAAAATAATGCTAAAAAA
>JAKSZT010051399.1:516228-534710 GCA_026826555.1 Tolypeutes matacus
TCAGTAGGTCTATCCTTGTGCCAATACCATGCAGTTTTGACCACGTAGTGTTGTAATGTTTTAAAGTCTGGTAATGTGATACCTCCAGCTTCATTTTTCTTTTTTAATATGTCTTTGGCAATTCGGGACCTCTTATCTTTCCAAATATATTTTGTGGTTACTTTTTCCAGTTCCTTAAAAAATATAGTGTTTACTTTTATTGGGATTGCATTAAATTTGTAGATTAGTTTGGGTAGAATAGACATCTTGATGATGTTTAATCTTCCTATCCACGAACAGGGTATATTTTTCCATTTATTTAAGTCTTCTTTGATTTCATCTAACAGAATTGTGTAGTTTTCTGTATGTAAGTCCTTTACATCTTTAGTTAAATTTATTCCTAGGTATTTGATTGTTAGTTACTATTGTAAATGGCATTTTTTTTCTTGATTTCCTCCTCCAATTGCTCGTTCTTGGTGTACAGAAATGTTACTGATTTTTCAGCATTGATCTTATAGCCTGCAACATTACTGAACTCCTTTATAAATTCTGGAAGCTTTTTTGTAGATTTCTTTGGGCTTTCTATGTATAGGATCATATCGTCTGCAAATAAGGAAAGTGTTACTTCTCCTTTTCCAGCTGGATGCCGTTTATATCCTTTTCTTGCCTCAGTGCTTGAGCATGTACTTCTAAGACAATGTTAAATAGGTGTGATGTTAGTGCGCATCCTTGTCTTGTTCCCAATCTCAGAGGGAAGGCTTTTAGGATTTCACCATTGAAGATGATGTTAGCTTTGTGTTTTTCATATATACCCTTTATCATAATCAGAAAGTTTCCTTCTATTCCTATCTTTTGCAGTGTTTTTATCAGGAAAGGATGCTGTATTTTGTCGAATGATTTTTCTGCATTCATAGAGATGATCATGTGATTTTTTTCTTTCAATCTGTTTATGTGGTGTAATACATTGATTGATTTTCTTTTATTGAACCATCCTTGCATGACCCACTTGATCATGGTGTATAATCGTTTTGATATGTTGTTGAATGCGATTAGCAAGTATTTTGTTAAGGATTTTAGCATCTAGGTTCATTAGAGAAATTGGTCTGTAGTTTTCCTTTCTAGTGGTATCTTTGTTTGGTTTTGGTATTAGGTTGGGAGGTTTTTGATGACTAATTCTGTCTCTTTACTTATGATTGGACTGTTGAGTTCATCAATTTTTTCTTTCATAAATGTAGGTTGTTTGCCTGTTTCTAGAAACTTGTCCATTTCCTCTAAATTATCATTCTTGTTGGAATATAATTTTTCAAAATATTCTCTTATGATACTCTTTATGTCTATGGGGTCAGTAGTGATATCTCCTTGCTCATTCCTTATTTTGTGTATTTACATCTTTTCTCTTTTTTTCGTTGTTAGTCTGGCTAAGGGTTTGTCAATTTTATTGATATTCTTGAAGAACCAGCTTTTGGTTTTGTTTACTGTTTCTAGTACTTTATTATTCTCTATTTCATTTAGTTCTGCACTAATTTTTGTTATTTCCTTCTTTCTACTTCATTTAGGTTTAATTTGTTGTTGTTTTTCCAATTCCTCCAAGTGCGCAGTTAGGTCTTCAATTTTAGCTCTTTCTTCTTTTTTTAATATATGTATTTATGGCTATGAACTTCCCTCTCAGGACTGCTTTTGCTGCATCCCATAAGTTTTGATATGTTGTTTTGTAGTTTTCATTAGTTTCAAGGTAGTGACTGATTTCTTTTGAGATTTCCTCCTTTACCCACTGTTTGTCTAAGAGTGTGTTGTTTAACTTCCATGTCCTTGTGCCTAACGTGTTTCTCTGGCCCTTAGTGATTTCCAATTTCATTCCATATTGATGAGGGAAATTACTTTGTATAATCTCAATCTTGCTGAATTCATTGAGAGTTTTCCTGTGGACTATCATGTGATCTATCTTGGGATATGATCCATGTGCACTCAGTAAGAATGTAAATCCTGCTGTATTTGGGTGTAGTGTTCTGTATATGCCTATTAAGTCCAGGTCCTCTAATGTATTGTTGAGAGTCTTTGTTTCTTTGTTGATTCTCTGTCTAGGTGTTCTGTCTAATGATGATAATGGTGAATTAAAGTCCCCTGCTATAATTGTAGAGGCATTTATTTTTCCACTTAACTTTTCCAGAGTTTGCCTCACGTATTTTGAGGCACCCTGTTTAGGTGCATAAATTTTTATGATTGTTCTCTATTCTTGAAAGATTACCACTTTTAATAATATATAGTGTCCATCTTTGTCTCTTACAATAGATTTGCATTTAAAGTCTATTTTGTCTGATATTAGAATAGCCACTCCTGCCCTTTTTTGGCTAATGTTAGCTTGTAAAATTGTTTTCCAACCATTTACTTTCAGGCTCCTTGAATCCCTGGGTCAAAGGTGGGTTTCCTGTAGACAGCATATAGATGGATCATATTTCTTTATCTATTCTGCCAATCTGTGTCTCTTGGGTGGTGAATTTAACATTCAGTGTTATTACTCACAATGAATTTCTTACTTCAGCCATATTTTCTTTGGATTAATATATGTCATTTGTTGTTTTGTTTCTGTTTTTGTCTTTTTAGTTGTTTTTAAATTCTCCTCCAACTCTCTCTCCCTTGATTTTTCCTTTCAACTTGTAGAACTTCCTTTAGTATTTCTTGAAATGCCAGTTTCTTATAGACAAGCTCTTTTAATTTCTGTTTATCTCCATCACTTTTGAATGCCAGTTTTGTTGGATAGAGAATTCGTGGCTGGAAGTTTTTTTTCTTTTAGTACTTTGACTATGTCATACCACAGTTTTCTTTCCTCCATGGTTTCAGATGAGAAATCAGCACTTAATCTTATTGTGCTTCCCTTGTATGTGATGGTTTTCTTTTCTCTTGCTGCCTTGAGTATTTTCTCTTTGTCTTGAGCATTGGACATTTTGACAAGTATATGTCTTGGACTTGGCCTGTTTGGATTTATACTGTTTGGGGTGCGCTTTGCTTCCTGGATCTGCACCTCCATCTCTCTCAATAGGGTTGGGAAGATTTCAGCCATTATTTCCTTCAACACTCCTTCTTTTCCCTTTCCCTTCTCTTCTTCTTCTGGGATTCCAATAATGCATGTTTGTGTGTTTTGTGTTATCAGTTAAATCTCTGAGTCCCTGTTGGATTTTTTCTATTTTTTTGTCTCTCTGTTCTACTATCTGTTTGATTTCAGCTGTATTGTCTTCCACATCACTAATTCTTTCTTCTGTCTGTTCAAATCTGCTGTTATGTGAATACAGCATCTTTTTGATTTTCCTTTAGGCAATCATATATAGATTTAGCCTTTTCTCCTATGATGCCAGAGTACACTTTTTGCGTATGTTTACAATTTCTTCAGTATGTTCTCCCAGTGTCTTCTTTATATCCTTAATCTCTTCCTTCACTTCATTAAGTTGGTTCATGATATTTGTTTGGGAATCTTTGATTAGTTGTTCGATGTTCTGCATAAATTCCTGGCTTTTAGTTTGTCCTTTTTAGTGGTCCATGTCTTCCTGTTTCTCAGTGTGGTTTGTAGTTTTTTGTTGCCCTCTAGTCATCATTTTATCTTTCTGGGCTTATTCAGTTGATTAACTTCTCTCTCTCCTCTAGAGTTTTATTTAGCTGGTGGTTCTGTGTGTATGTTAAGTTTTCTCTTTGACACTTTTTCTTCTTATTTTGTTTCCTTGCTTCTTTCTATGTTACCTTGAAGACAAAAAGTTAGTGCCAGAGGAATCGAAAGATGTGAGAAAGGAAGAAGGATAATAGTAATATTGATAAAAGTTTTAAGATGGGCCAAGTAAGACTTAGTGAAATGGATATTTAACTTGTGTAGGCAGTGTAAAGTAATAGTAAAAAAAAGTGGAGTACCTACAATGGACTGGGAAACCAAATAGAGAAATATATATATAATGATTTAGAAGGCTAGAGTGATGAGGAGGGAGAGAAATAGTAAAGAGAAGGCTAAAAGGAAAAAGCTAATCTTAATTTTAAAAAAGAAGAAAACAAAATAGATAGAATAGAAATTGACACCCTTAAGTTGTGGGCTAATGAAAAAGTGTGGTGTCTAAGAACCACAACCGAAATCAGAAGGCAGAGAGATGAAGGAAGCATAAGAGATAGCTTGGAATACAATATCAATATAGATAGAGAATGAGTAATCACTGAAAAAGAAGCACAGCAAAGAAGAGGTAAGCTAGCAGCACCTAATTTTAAAAAATGAAGGAAAACAGAAAGGGGGGAGGAAAGAGGAATGAAAAGCAAGAGATAACAAATAAACAGAGAAAAACCAAACAACCACACCAGCCAGCAGTCAAACAAAGCCAAGGAGGAAGTTTTCCTTCTAGGGTCCTGGCAGATCCTCTCTGCCTGCTTGCATTTATCAATTTCCCTTCAGGGTTCTATCTGCAGGTTTTGAGGCAGATTTTTGGTATTAAACTAAATTAAGAACAGTAATTCATTTTTTATAGTGACTGTCATATATATATATATTTTTTGGCTATATAAGGGACCCAAAAGAAGTCCTCTGCTAGATCACCCCTTTCACCGAGGGGACCCTAAATAAGCTCTTGGAAACTGATCAAGCCCTTCCCACTTCCTGAACTCCCCAGCTGAGCTGAAGCTCTGATGATTGTCAGTGCAGAGTGATAAAATTGGCTGATGCCGCCCCCTCTGGGGCAAATCTCAGTGTCAGCAGGCTGCTGGGTAAATCAGGTTTCCTCAGCAGATTCTCCTCTTCTCTCAACCTGGCACTGTTTCAAACCAACTTATCTGCTCCCCAAAGCTATGAGGGGGTCCAGGCAGCCAAATCCCCAGAAGTTAAACCCCTCTCCACCATCTGTCAGAGCCCTTCCTCCCCCAGAGTATGCTCCCCGACACTGGGAGTGGGAGCCATGGGTGCAGGATTCATGGCTCAAACCAGCCTTTTTCCCTGCGGGTAGGGCTTAGTTGTCTGTGTTAACCACCACAGGCAGATCGCTCCACGCCATCCAGCTGCCCGCTTCTAGTTGACCCAATCTTCTCACTATGTGCACCCAGGACACAGACCCTCAGGCAGGACCCCACCCACAATCAGCTGTCCCCAGAGAGCCAGTCAACAAGTACCCTCCTAAACCAACACCATCTTGCCTCCTTTCCCAATTGATTTTTGAAAAGGGAGATAATTCCTTTCAATAAGGAAAGAATAATCTCTTTATCAAATGTTGCTGTGAAAACTGGATATCCATATAAAAAAAAGAATGAAGGTGGATGCCTACCTAACACCATGAAAAAAATTAACTCAAAGTGAGCAAAAGACCTAAGTAAAAGCACATCTACATGTGATGAGTTTCTGTGTCACTGATTATTCTCTAAAGATTTCTTGTGTTTAATTACATTAATTTGTGTCTTACTTTATTGTTTCTTTGCTCCTGCTTGCTTTGAGTTGAACTTTTTCTAATGTCTTAGGAAAAAAACTTAGTCTAACGAGTTGAAATTTTTCACGTTTCTAATGTAAACATTTAATGTTATACAGTTCCCTCACACCAGTTTGTAAGCTGCCTCATGACATTTAACATGTAGTTTACTTTTCTTTAAGTTCCATTTAATTCTTAAATTTCCTTGACATCTTCCTCCTTGTCCCACTGATTATTTAAAAGTGTATTGTTTATTTCCAATTTATTAGAGATTTTCCTCATCCCTCTTTTATTTATTTCTACTTTCATTCCTCTGTGAGAGAACACACTCTGTATTATTTTAATTATATTAAATTAAGTTTGTTTAATGTCCCAGAATCTGGTTTATCTTGCATGTTACAGGAGTGCATGAATAAAAAAAAAGTTCTAATATGTTGTTGTGTGTGAAGTCTATTATGGCAATTTATGTTCTGTTTGTTTATTGTGTTCTTCAGTATTCTATATCCTTGAAGATTTCCTATCTACTACTTTTCTCAGTTCCTGAGAGGCAGTGTTGAATGTGTTTCTTTGAATAGGGTGGGCATAACTTCAGTTAGATCTATAAGGCTGTGTTGTATGTGTTGTTGGCTTATTCTATATACTTGCCAATGTCTATCTTGCTCTGTCAGTTACTGAAAGAGTGTGAAAATATCCACATATAATTTTGGATTTTTCTCTTTTTCCTTTCTGTTTATACCAGGTTTTTCCTTTCTATTTTGTAGCTCTATGGTTTAGTGCTTGTACATTTATGATTCCTATGTCTTCTTTAAGAATTGCCCCTTTCATCATTGTCATGTCTTTCTTATTTCTGCTCATTTTTCTTGTTCTGAAGTTTACTTTTTCTGATAATTGTTTACATGGCATATCTTTTTACATCTAATTATTTTAACCTTATATATCATTTTATTTAAGGCTAGTTTACTGTGAATATTTTATATTTGAGTCTTTCATCTTGTGTTTTAAACTCAATCACTATTTTTAAATGGTATATTTGGATCTATAGCTTTTAAGATAATTATTGGTATGAATGAATTTAATCCTAATAGTATATTATTGTTTTGTTTTCCTTGTGACTTTGCTTCTGAACTCCCTCATTCTTGTCTCCTTGGATTATTTGAGCATTTTCAGTATTCCATTTTGATTGACCTATTATATATTCAGCTAATTCTCTTTGTATTAACTTGTTAGTGGTTTATTAGTGATTAAAATGCACATATCTAATATTTTACAGTATACTTAGAGTTAATAATTTATCACTTCAAATAAAATGTAGAATCCATATAGAACATGTTGTCCTTGCCCCTTTGTTATATTTGTCATTTGTGTTACTTCCACCATATATTGAAAAGCTCACCATAACTTGTTATCATTTTGGCTTTCACAAGTCCTATATATTTTAACGAAGTTTAAGAGGAGAAAATTAGTCTAATATATTTACCAATTTATTTTCATTTTTGTTGATTTCCTTCATTACTTGAAGTTCCAAGTTTATGTCTCACTTCTTTTATCTCAGTCTGAAGAACTTACTTAGCATATCTTTTATATAAGGTCTAATGGCCCAGAGTCTCATAGTTTTTCTACATTCAAAAATGTCCTCTGAGGGATTTTCTGTGGTAATTGAATTTGGCATTGATAGCATCCCCTAAAAGATTCTGCTTCATATCTTCTTTTTCTACAGCCATATGAATATTTTCCCTCTACCTAATCTAATGTGTCATTCTCTTTTGCTACATTCAAGTATTTTTTAAAATTTCTCTTTGGTTTTGAGCAGCTATATTATGAAAGCACTTGGCATTCTTATTTTTAATTTTCTTGGGTTTAATGAGCTTACTGTATTTGACAATTTTACCTTTCACCAAAGTTGAAATGTTTTCAGCCATTATTTCTTCAAATATTTTTTGTATCTATGCCAATATCTTTCTTTTATGCTTTTGAGACTCAAATGACATGTATGAAAGATCTCTTAATATTGTACCACATATCTCAGAGGTTCTGTTTTTTTTTTTTCAATTATTTTTCTCTTTGTTCATTAAATGTGGCAATTTCTAATAATTTACATTAAAAATTCACTGATCCTTTCCACTGTCATCAACAATCTTCTCTTGGGAATATTCATTGAATGCTTGATAACAAATATTAATTTTTCTGTTCTAAAATTTCAATTTTTTCATTATTTATATTTTTAAACTTTAACCACTTTATTTATATTTATTTTTATGATGTTTCCTTTACATTATTAAAAAATGTTATAAAAACTTTTAAAATTCTCTATCTGATAATTTAAATAACTGGGTAGTTTTAGTGTTGTCATCCATTCATTTCACTTCCTTGAATATTGTTAACATTATACTGCTCTAAGATATTATCCTTACATTATCTAGACAAATCTAATGTCTAAGATATCAAGTTATTGGGTGGTATCCTATGCATTTTTAGCCCTAATTTCTGAGACACGAAGTACTGTTAAAATTCTGTGGAAAATGTTTATTAAAAAAAAATAGCAGGTAACTGACAAAATTATAAAAGATCACAAATCTGCATTGTTTCTTGAATGGAATTTCAAAGTCAGTTCAATATTCAAAGACTTTCATCCTGACCCATGCATTCTTCTGGAGCTGGGAATTAATTTATAGCACAGTTCATCTATTGTAGCCTTTGTTATACATCTTTGAGCCTGATTCTCACATTCTCACATACACACCTAGGAAGTAAGCCAAATAATTATACCACTTTAGACAGAAGTAGATGGTTCCTTTTTCCAGTTATCCTCAGCAGAGTTGAAGTATTTTATGATATTTTTAATTAATTTGATTAAATTCTAACATTTTTAAGTTGCAAGAAGATTTAATATTTGGATTCTCATGCTTCCTTAGGAATTTCATAGGAAAATAATTTAATTCAAATAAAGATAAATTTGTGTTGTTTGGATTTGATATTTTTTAAGTATTTACTTTCAGTGCAGAATCTCTAATAAACAATATTTAAAATGTGGTTTGAGAGAATCTAGGTTAAGAAGTAGAATAGAAAATATATTTTCAATTTTGGGTAGAGTGTGACCTTGGAAATAATTCAATTCATTTTTATCCCATTTCAGAGCTTTCTTGAAGATAAAATTACACTGCTTCCAAATTATGTCAAAAGAATGATGGATTTACAAGGGAGAGTAGTTTGTCTTACAAGAATTGTCTTAAAATGGAGAATAATTATGGGTCTCCATTTTGTTGGTTTGGAGAATGTTGCTAGATTGTGGGACCTGGCCCCTTCTTCTCCGTCCCAATTTTTGGAACATTCTTGCCTGTATAGAAAATTTATTTCATGTCAAAGCAAACAAGAACACAGTTTTGCTTCATAAGCAAATACAGTTATTCCATCCACATTATGGTATTACGGGTACAGCACCCACGTGACCTGAAAAATCCATGTAAAAATTTTAGCCCTCTCTTTGTACCAGAGAAGTCTAATTTTTTTTCTTTTCCTTTTATGGGGTGTTTACAGTACCTCATTTTAAAATTAGCATTAAATATTTCATCATAGGCTATTTGTAGGTCATATATGTAAGTTACTTTATGAAACATACTGTATGAAAAAGAAATAAAAAATATGAAATTTTTAAAAGATAATGCAAATTTGAGGAGAATAACACTGACCATACTGCATATTACAAAATCCATTAAACAAATTTTGAATTTCCCTACTGATACTCATTGGCTTTAAAACCTGGGTCTCAATTTTCTTCTAGTCTAATGTATGCCTTCTGTGGCATTTTTTTCCCCAATATAAGAGTTTCATCAGCATTGAATATCTCTTCTGGTTTGTAGCCTTTCTTGTCAATCAGTTTCTTCAGGATTTCAGAAAACTCAAGAGGAGCCTTTTGATTAGCAGACACTGCCTCTCCCAGTACTTTTACATTGTATAGGCTAAAAGTTTTTTAAAAATTTTCAGATCATCCTTTGCTGGAATGAAAATCTGTAGGGGTAGAACCTTCACCTTCATTTTCCTTTAGGGAATCATATAAAGATTTAACCTTTTCTCCTATGATGCCAGAGTACACTGGAAAGCATTTTTTGTTGTTGTTGTTAGTTTGTTTTTTGTTTTAATATATAACAATACTGCACCCAAAAGAATGTTACATTTTCTACACGAGGCAGATGGATATGTCGTGGTTCATACACATGCTTTTCAGTTGTTGATGTAGCTGCCACAACAACTTCACAGAAGTATATAAAGTATCTAGTTACTCCATATACTTTCTAAATCTTGGTGTTGTCAGAATATTTTTCAGTTTTATTTTATACAGCAGGCATGAAGTCATCTCACATTCTGATTGTAATTTACATGCCCCCCACTACTAATAATTTTGAGCAGCTTTTTATGGGAAACATAATCACTCACATCTTCTTCTCTGTTGTCTGTTCAAGCCTGTCTATTTTCTTTTGAGTTTTTGTGAATAATTGAGTGTAGGAAATTTTTGTCTATTCTCAATATAAGTCCTTCAACAGGTATAAGTTGTAAATATTTTCTTGCAATCTAAGTGATGCCTTAATTTAACCTTAATGGCGAATTTTGCTAGAAAGAATTTTTGATTTTCATAAAGTTCACTGTATTATTTTTCTATTACATTAATTACTTTTAGAGTCATCTTGAGAAAATTTCAATTTACCCCAATTTCTCCTATGTTATATTCTAGAAGTTTATAGTATTATGTTTAGGTTTATATTACAATATGTTTGTATTGACTCACACTGGTTCTTGAGAGTCAATTGAGTGTGTATATTTACCCAACTCTGCACTCAAAGACATCATGTTGGTAGCTTCAGATTTTCCATGGTGAGGATATTTACAATGTAGAAATTTTAAAAATGATGCAAATCAGTATTTCCTTTCTTCTTTTTTTGTTTCTTTGTTTGCTATTTTTAATGGATATCCAGATCACCTTTACACAGCTGGTGTTAGAAGAGATTCGTATCTTAAAAATATATTTTGTTTATGGTTTTATGGTCAAGAAAGAGATGTTAATCAGTGCCCCCACCATTACTATCCAGTTGTTCTAACACAGTTTATTGATAATGAATGTTTTACTACTACATTTCTTTGGAGACATAGTGGAGAATAAATTTAACCTAAAAGATTAGGTCCATCTTGAATTTTAATCTGCTATATCAGTCTATTTGTATTCCTTTGAGGCATTACAATCTCTTGAATACTGTATATAAATATTGAAGTAACCACATCCTGTCATTTTGGCTAAGATCCAATGTAAATATTTAAGTAAGGTGATATAAGTCCTCTGATATTCCTCTTTGTTGTTCAATATTGTTGTATCTATTTAGGTCTTTAAAGTTTGGGGAAATTTACCTAATAATATTGATTCTTCCATTCTATGGACTTTGGACTTATCTCTACTCATTCAGTTATTACTTTATCACTCAACAGTTTTGTTATTTTCAATGGAGTGGGCTTGCACATCTTTGGGTAGATTGGTTCCTATGTATTTCATGTGATCAAATTAATTTTAATAAAAATATTTCTTAAATTTTATTATTTGTCTGTTGTTAGTCTCTGGCACTAAAATTTAGTATTGCTTATTCACTGTGTATCCTATAACCTTGCTAAATTCACTTATTTGTTATAAACTGTAATCTTTAGCATACTTGAGATTTTCTATGAAGATAATCTGGTCATATTTTAATAATGATATCTTTTACTTCTTCCTTTCCAATATGTTTGCATTGATTTCTTTTGCTTGCCAAACTGCAATGACTAGGTCTTCTATTAAAATATTGAATATTAATTGTAAGAATGGTTAACCTTGCATTTTTCTGGTCTTGAGGGAAAATACTCCATATTTTGCCATTATGTGTGGTGTTAGTTGTAGGATTTTCATAGAAAATCTGGCAGAAAGTCTCTAGAGTGGATCCATCATACTTACATCCCCAGACTTACATCCTTCTGCAATTCCCTCTCTTTTAGTATGGACAGAAATGAAAAGAAAGCATGATGTTTTAAGCCACCAAGTTTGTGATAATTTCTTACACCAATAATAGGAATCTAATGCATGTGGAAAGCCTCACCCTAGTTCCATCACCTAACCACTTTTCAGAAATCCAGGCAATCTACGCTCTGTAATCTCAAGACATTTTTGCTTCTGCTTGGAAGCCACACTGCTCTCCTCAGAAAGCTTCATTATGTAAGTTATAAATCTTCTTGTACCTCCTTGGTCTGTGCATGGCATCATCTGTCTCAACATCTGAACTAAATTTGGATAGTATGTAGTCTATCCCATTTGTGCAGAGTGGCCCCAACAAGAAGGATGATTCCAAGTGCAGCAGAATGAAGGGCCAAGGTGGTAATGCTGACTGTCATGAAAAAGTATTCCAAGGCTTGAAACAGGGAATTTCCTCCCCAAGATTTCAGAATTGCTATGGACCAGTGACTCCTTTGTACCTCCCTTTTTAACTTGCATTACTAGGAGACTCTCTTTTTCTTGCTGACTTTGAAAAAGAATATAACATTGGAGGCCAATGTGGCAAGGAACTGAGGGAGGCCTTTAGGAACTAGGGGTAGACTCCAGCCAATAACCAGCAAGAAAGACGTAGTGCTCCTCTTTTAACTATTTTCCCAGGCACGACTTCATTTTTTTAGCCAGCCCCAGCTGATACTTTGATTGCAGCATTGTGGAGACCCCATTAAATCTCTGCTAAGAGTACTGTTCCACAAGTAACAAATAGATATTGTTTTTTGATTATCTTTTTTCAGAAAAGTTTTAAATTTACAGAAAAATTACACCAAAAGTACAGGGAAATCTCATTAACCCCCACACACATATTTTCCCTTATAATTAACAACTTATATTAATGTGGTACATTTGTTACAATTGATGAACCAATATTGAAACATTGCTAGTAACCAACATCTGTGGTTAATGTTATGGTGCACTGTTGTGCTGTACAGTTTTTTTCATCTTTGTCAAATGTGTAATGTCGTGTATCTGTCATTACAGTATCATACAGAACAATTTGGCTACCCTAAAAATGCCCTTTGTTCCACTTATTCCTCCCTCCCCCTCCCTAGTGAATCCATGGCAATGACTATGTTTATAGCAATGTTACATTTTTTTCTTGTTAACACAAAATAATAACTACAATAACAATAAATCTTTATTGATACATGGTTATTATCTCTTATGTGTGTTCATTCCATCCCAAATATTGAGAGATTTGGGATGACGTCAGCTCTGACTGCTTCACACCAAGAAAGGACTTAGATATTATGGGGTAGATGGAATGAATTGTTTTACTTGCAGTTGTAGATACTCCTTGCTTTTTGAGATGGGGCTTGTCCATCATCAGACACTACTTCCACAAGTCTGCTAACTATCCTTAGTTTATATCAGTGAATCATGCAAAATCTGTAGTGTCTAACATATTTCACTCAATATAAGGTCCTTGAGGTTCATCCATGTAGTTGGATAGTGTACAATATTGCATTATTTGTTTGAAATCGATATCTCATTATAATTTTTATTTACATTTTCCTGGCAGCTAGTGATGTTGTGCATCTTTTCATATGCTTTTTAGCCATCTGGATCTTCTCTTTGTAAAAGTATCCATTCAAGACTCTTGCCCATTTTCTAAGCTGGTTGTTTGTCTTTTTATTATGGAAATGTAGAATCTCTTTATATATACTGGTTATTAGACCCATATTGGATATATGGTTTCCAAATATTTTCTCCCATTATGTAGGCTGCCTTTTCACTTTCTTGACAAAGTTCTTTGAAGCAAAAACATTTTTTTTGAGGAATCCTAATCTAATTTTTCTTCCATTGCTCATGTGTGTGTGTAAAATTCTTGAAGCCATTGCCAACCACAAGGTCACATTGATGCTTCCCTATGTTATTTTTTAATTGTTTTATGGTCCTGAAACTTATATTTAGGTCTTTGATCCATCCCATCTTGAGTTAATTTTTGTATAGGGCATGAGATAGGCATCCTCTTTCATTCTTTTGGATATGTATAGCCAATTCTCCCAGCATCATTTGATTAAAACAATATTTTTTTACCAGATGAGTGGATGTGGAAGTCTTCTTGACTATCAGTTGGCTGTAGATATGCAGTTATATTTCTTAATTCTCCATTCAGATCCCTTGGTCAATATGTCTATCCTTGTGCCAATACCATGCAATTTTGACGACTGTAGCTTTGTAGTATGATTTAATGTCAGGTAGCATAAGTTTTACAACTTCTTTTTTCATGTTCAAGATGTTTTTGGCTATTTTGGACCCTTACCCTTGCAAATAAATTTAACTATTGGCTTTACCACTCCTGTAAATAATGCTATTGGAATTTTTATTGTTTGTGTTGAATCTTAAATCAATTTAGATAGAATTGACATCTTAATGATTTTTAGTCTTCTAATCCATGAACATGGACTATCCTTCCATTTCTTTATATCTTCTTTGATTTCTTTTAGAAATGTTGTTTAATGTTCTGTTTACAAGTCCTTTAAGTCTTTAGTTAAGTTTATTCCTATATATTTGATTCTTTTAGCTGCTAATGTAAATGGAATTCTTTTAATGATTTACTCTTCAGATGACTCATTATTAGTTTAAAGAAACATTACCTTTTTTTTTTTTCGGTCTTATATCCTGCCACTATACTGAACTTATTTATCAGGTCTAGTAGCTTTGTGGTAGATTTTTCAGGGCTTCATATATCTAGCATAATGACATCTGCAAATAGTGAAAGTTTTCACTTCTTCTTTTCCATTTAGATTCCTTTTATTTATTTTTCTTGTCTAAGTGCTCTAGCAACAACTTCTAAGACAATGTTGAAAAATAGTGCTGACAGTGGACTCCTTTTTCTCTTTCCATATATTAGAGTTAAAACCTTTAGCATTTCACCATTAAGTGTGATGTTCCCTGGGGGTTGTTCTTATATGTTCCTTATCATGTTGAGGAATTTTCCTTCTACTCTTATCTTTGATGTGTTTTTAACTAGAAAAGATTCTGAATTTTGTTAAATTTCTTTTTTGCATTGATATATATGATCCTGTAATTTTTCTCCTTCTAACTGTTAATGTGGTGTATTACATTTATTGAGTTTCTTATGTTGAACCATCCTTGCATACCTGAGATAAAACCCTCTTAATCATGGTGTATAATTCATTTGATGTTTTTTGGATTTGATTTCCAAGTATTTTGATGTGAATTTTTACATCTAAGTTCATTAGAAAGATTAGTTCATTAGAGAGATCCTTTACCTGTAGCCTCTTTATATGGCTTTGGTATTAGGGTGAGGTTGGCATCATAGAATATGTCAGGTAATATTCCCTTCTCTTCAATTTTTTGGTGGAGTTTGAGCAAGGTTGCTGTTAATTCTTTCTAGAATGATGGTAGAATTCACCTTTGACGCCATCGGATCCTGGGCTTTTCTTAACTCTGATAGTTATCAAGACTGATTCATTCTCATTACTTTTGATTGTTCTGTTGAAGTCTTCTATGTCTTTATTCATCATTAAAAGTTACCTGTGTATTTTTAGAAATTTGTCCATTATATCTATGTTGTACAACTCATTGACATACAATTTTTCACAGAATCTTCTCATAATACTCTTTATATCTGTTGGGTGAGGGGTGATGTCTAATACTTCATTTAGATTTTCTTTATTTGCATCTTCTCTCTTTTATTCTTTGTTAGTCTAGTTAAAGGATTTTTGTGTTGGTTAGGCTAATGAGTCAACTAGGCCATGCAATTGTGTCCAGGTGTTGGGTCAAGCAAGCACTGAGCTAATTGTAATACAAGGATATTTATGGCCTTTATTTATTGGTGAGTTTACTGCATAGATGGCTGATTACATCTGCATCAACCGGAGAGATTGCCATCAGCAATGAGTGATGCTTTATCCAATCAGTTAAATGTCTTAAAAGGGGAAGAGATTTCAGCATTCAGAGAGAATTTCCCAGCTTATCTTTGGACAGCAAAAGTCTCCCAGAAAGTCATCAAGGACCTTCATTGGACTTTCATCAGAGCCCCTGGTTTGTAGTCAGATATCTCCTGTTGATTCTGTTTCCTTAAAGAACCCTAACACAATTTTCAATTTTATTAATCTTCTAAAAAAAAACCTTTAGATTCTGTTAATTCTATTTTTTAAAAATACTCTATTTCATTTAATTTTGCTCTAATCTTTGTTATTTCTTTCTGTTTATTGTGGAAGTAGTTTTTTGTCATTTTTTTTCATAGTTCCTCCAGACGTGCAGTTACATATTTTATTTTACTCCTTTCTTCTTTTTGACTATAAGGATTTATGGCTATAAATTTCCCTCTCCACACTAATTTAGTTGCATCCCATAAGGTTTGACATGCTGTGTTCTCTTTTTCATTCACTTCAATATATTTACTGATTCTCTTCCAATTTCATCCCTGACTGACTGGTTATTTAAGATTGTGTTGTTGAACTTCCATATAATTGTGAATTTTCCTGTTTTTGTGTTTTTTGGTGTTTTTTTTTTTTTTTTTTCTGACTATTATTGACTTCCAGCTTCATTCTGTTGGGGTTAGAGATAGTCCTTTGTATAATTTCAATCTTTCCAAATTTGTTGAGACTTTGTCTATGAGTTAACAAATGTTTTATCCTAAAGAATAATCCATGAGTACTTGAGAAGAATATATATTCTGCTGTTTTAGGGTACAGTGTTCTTTATATGTCCATTAAGTCTAGTTTCTCTAAAATATCTTTTTCTTTATTGATCCTCTCTCAAGATGTGCTGTCTATTGCTGAGAATGTTATATTGAAGGCCCACACTATGACTATAGAGACGTCTATTTCTCCCTTTAGTTTTGCCGGTATTTGTCTGGCAAATACTGTCTGGTAAGGTGTATAAATATTTATGATAGTTCTTTCTTTTTGGTAGATTGCCCCTTTTATTAATATAATGTCCTTTTTAGGTCTCTTACAACAGTTTTATGCTTAATGTCTATGTTATCTGGTATTAGTATAGTGACCCCAGCCCTTTTATGGTTACTGTTTACATGGAAAATCCTTTTCCAAACTTTTACTTGCAACCTATTTATGTCCTTGTGTCTAAGGTGAGTCTTGTGTAGAGAGCACATAGTTGTGTCATATTTTTTAATCCATTCTGTCAGTCTGTGTCTCTTAATGGGGATTTTAATCAGTTAACATTCAATGTTCTTATAAAGGCAGTACTTACTTCAGCCATTTTTTTTTTAGGCTTATATATATCATATTTTAATTTTGTTTTTCTTTTTACTTTTTAGGCACCCTTACTTATAGTCTTTTTTCTACACTCTATTTCAATCCTTTCTCTCCTGTCTTTTCCTTTCTACTAGGGGAACTTCCTTTAGTATTTCCTCATTTTTGAAGGACAGTTTTTTTGGCTACAGAATTCTTGGTTGACAATCTTTTCCTTTCTTTCAGCACCTTAACTATGTCAAACCAGTGCCTTCTCACTCCCATGGTTTCAGGTGAGAAATCAGCACTTAGTCTTATTAAACAACCATTATATGTGATGGGTCACTTTTCTTTTGCCGCTTTCAGAATTCTCTCTTTATCTTTGGCATTTGAAAATCTGATTTTGTGTCTTCGAGTAGGTCTGCTAGGAATTATTCTGTTTGCAGTATGTTGCACTTCCTTGATTGTACATCCATGTCCTTCATAAGAGTTGGGAATTTTCCAAATATTACTTCCTCAAACACTCCCTCTGCCCCTTTTCCTTTCTTTTCTGCCTCTGGGATATCCATAATGTATATATTTCTTTGTTTTATGTTGTCATTCAATTCCTTGATTTCCTGCTGATTTTTTCCCCAATTTTTGTCTCTCTGTTCTACTATCTGAGTTTTCAGATGTCTTATCTTCCACTTTGATAATTTGTTCAACTCCCTGTACAAATCTGCTGTTTTTCTGATTCTAGAGTATTTTTAATTTCTTCCATTGTGCCTTTCATTACCATAGTATCTGTATTTTTATTTATGTTTGCAATTTCTTCTCTGTTTTTACCCAGTGTCTTTTTATTTTTATTATTATTTTTTAAGATGTATCAGGAATTGGCCCAAGACCTTGTAGATAGGAAGCAAGTACTCAAGCCACTGAACTACTTCTCTTACCAGCCCCACACCAGTGTCTTTTTTTTTTTTTTTTTTTTTTTTTACAGGCAGGAAGTTTATTTGGAAGCTCTCCCAATTGCGGGGATCTGAAGAGTAGATTTCAGCTCCCCCACTGGCATGGTGGGGGTCAGAAGGGAGACTTCAGCTAACCCATGGAAGGTGGTGGATATGAATTTATACAGTACATCAATAGGCAGGGAAACTGAGTACAGCCTATAGCCAAATGGCCAGCAGGAAGTGGGTTAGGAGGTCTTGGAATGTGGGAGTGTTTGGTGAGGGAGTGGTGGCCCTTATCTGCTCCTTTTTGTTTATTCTTAGGAGGGGATGAGCTGTCCCTAGGCTATGGCTTGCTCAGACATTTAGGTGGTTATGGCTGGAAGCTGCCTTTCCTCAACCTATGCCACAGGGGCATTGATTCACAGCCATATGACCTGTCAATCATTGCAACCAGTATCTTTTTAATATTCTTTATCTCTTCCCTTATCTCATTGAATTCATTTAGGATATTTGTTTTGGCATCTTTGATTAATTGTTACACATAATGTGTCTTCTCTTACATTTAATTTGTTGACTTGACTGGGTCATATCTGCCTGTTTTTTTGTTTTGCTTTTTTTTTAGTTTGGAGTATAATATTTTGCTGATGACTCAGTGTCTGTTTATCTTGATGGGCTTATTCTCTCTTCCCTAGGGTTTTATTTTTTTGTTTTACTTTGGGCTAAGGGTCTTCTTTGATGCTTGGTTCTTCTTATTCTAAACTTTTAGCATTGCTTGTGTTTAACTGAAAAAAATAAGAAAATTATATATGTATATATACATAAAAAGTAAAAGGAAGGAAAAAAAGAAAATACACATAAAATCTAATAAAATATAGAAATAAAATCAAAACAAAAAAGGAAAAAAAGAAAATACAATAAAAAAGAAATGAAT